>JABACO010000124.1:0-94691 GCA_013339895.1 Ephydatia muelleri
CAGGACACGACCCTTCATCTGGAGAAGCACCCCACGAGGTTGGGATGGGGAGGGTGGGGGGGAGGAGTGGACAGGTGGTTCATTGCGGAGGGTGGGGGGGAGGAGTGGACAGGTGGTTCATTGCGGAGGGTGGGGGGGGAGGGAGTGGACAGGTGGTTCATGGCGGAGGGTGGGGGGGAGTGGACAGGTGGTTCATTGCGGAGGGGGGGGAGGAGTGGACAGGTGGTTCATTGCGGAGGGTGGGGGGGGAGTGGACAGGTGGTTCATTGCGGAGGGTGGGGGGGGGAGGAGTGGACAGGTGGTTCATTGCGAGAGGGGGGGAGGAGTGGACAGGTGGTTCATTGCGGGGGTGGGGGGGGAGTGGATAGGTGGGTTCATTGCGGAGGGGGGGAGGAGTGGACAGGTGGTTCATTGCGGATGGTGGGGGGAGGAGTGGACAGGTGGTTCATGGCGGAGGGTGGGGGGGGAGGAGTGGAACAGGGGTTCATTGCGGAGGTGTTGGTGGTGGAGTGGACAGGTGGTTCATTTGCGGAGGGTTGGGGTGAGTGGACAGGTGGTTCATTGGCGGAGGGGGGGGGAGGAGTGGACAGGTGTTCATTGCGGAGGGTGGGGGGGGGAGGAGTGACAGGTGGTTCATTGCGGAGGGTGGGGGGGGAGGAGTGGACAGGTGGTTCATTGCGGAGGGTGGGGGGGGAGGAGTGGACAGGTGGTTCATTGCGGAGGGGTGGGGGGGGGGAGTGGACAGGTGGTTCAATTGCGGAGGGTGGGGGGGGAGGAGTGGACAGGTGGTTCATTGCGGGGGGGGAGGAGTGGACAGGTGGTTCATTGCGGAGGGTGGGGGGGAGGAGTGGACAGGTGGTTCATTGCTAATGCCATGGCCATTTAGGTTCAGCCGTATTTCTTACCAAACAAAACTTCTACATGTACATGGAATAGAAAATGATCTAAGGTTGAAGATTTATCCCCTCCTCCCCATCGCTTTCCTCCTCCCTATCCCTCCCAACAGTTGGATATGGACAGGGCTCCAAAGGACCATACCCTGGTCCCAACTCCTGTGGTGAACGTGGGACCTCAGCCCTTCCACCACAGACGACGTTCAGGCTCCGCAGAGGGCGGGTCCCCATCCCTCCCGGATCAGCTGCACAGTGGAGAGGTGTCGCCTAGCACCAAGAGAAGCCATCCACAGAGCCTCTGGGGGAGATGGTGATGACACCACAGCTGGCAAACACATTGGAACACATTGTTTCGCAGCTGGACATCCTGACCGAGGTTTGGAAAGAATAATTGGGTTTGTGCAGAGAAAAAAAAGCAGAAAGGATCAATATCATGGTCGGGAAAATAAGGCAGTGGGTATATTTGCATCACCGGGGAGGGGGGGGGGGGGGGGTGGGGGGACAAAAATAAAAAAGTTATGGACATCTTTCTAAAAATTCTTATATGTTACTACCAATGGACCCCCCCCCCCCCCCTTTGCACCACACCCCTGCAATGAATGCTATCACTAACTTATTGGTGCGTACAACGTCTCACTAACAGCACTGAACAACTAATCAACTGGCACTTCTAGAGAGCTGGAACCCAAACGCGTGGACCCTTCACCAGTCCACCATCTACGCCGGCGCTGGATTGCAGCAGCTCAGGCCTACGAGCGCAGCTTTCGCAGCAGCACGATGGGTCGCATGGTGTGGTGCTGGTTCTCCAGAAATGCCAATTGATTAGTTTGCTAGGGCAGTAGTGAGAGGTTGTATCTACATGTAGTGCATGTGGAACACCACTGGTCAGCAGCTGCTCCAGGTAACTAATGTTGCTTGGAAGCAACATTTGCTACCTGGAACAGCTGCTGTTCCATATGCCCTAACCAGAAAGGTTATTAGTGCTTACATGTCAAACATGCGGCCTTTGAAGCTTCAGATACTGCTTTAGGTTGTTATGTAGCCCGTACCACTAATCGATCACGTGACCATAATACGAGACATATGAATATAGAACCTTGAAAAGTAGCTGTTTGTTGCTGTATGTTCATTATTGTTGCATATGTATGCACTTCAAAATGATAACTTTGGTACAACACTTTTCCACTAAATTACATATTTCAAACAAAAACTTTTTGGGCCACCCTCCGCCCCCCACCACCAACCCACCCCTCCCAGCAGTTTTAGCCACACACACTCCCTTTGCAAATATATTGCATAGCTCTTGACAGGTTCTCTAAATTGGAGAATGGGTCTTATTTTTGCCCCCGTCTCAATTTCCATGTATGAAACTAAATTCCTCAAAATTGCAATGCCTTAGCATTCATATTGCTACATTTTGCGTTGCACCCATTACAACTACATAAAATGCTAGTCAACATGGTAGGAGTATTCAATCGGAAAGAATATTTGCATCGTACATGCATCCTTATAGTTTATGTGTTCATGTGGTGCAGACACACCTCCCTGTTATGTTTCATGTTGTGCAGACACCACCTCCCTGTTGTTGTGCAGACACACCTCCCTGTGTGCTCATGTTGTGCAGACACACCTCCCTGTTGTGCTCATGTTGTGCAGACACACATCCCTGTTGTGCTCATGTTGTGCAGACACACCTCCTCCCTCATAAGCTATAAACCTGCCCACACACACAGACTGTTTCCATCCTTGAACAAAGGCTGACAATGGCTGAGAACAAGCTGCGAGAGTGTCTGGACAACCAGCAGAAGATCACGCTGCAGATCCAGCCAAGTGAATAGACAGTGTTCACGGGCTACTCTATTGTGTGTTCTGTTTCTATATGTACCTTCTCCCTCGCTCTTTCTCTCTGCACACCTTAACCTCCACTGATTCCAACACCTCCTTCACTTGACCCACCTTAGTAAAGACTTTCGCTCCTCCGCTCACATCAGCATTCTGACTGCTCTTGATTTGTGAGACACCAAACATCTTATACCACAGGTCCGTTTGTTTTTACTTTTTAAATCTAAATCATGGCACAATCTGAAATTGTCAAGGGCACAATCTGAAATTGTCAAGGCAAGGTCACAGTAGAAATCTAAAAGGCGTAGTGGCAGTATGGGTGGGCTACATGCATGCATGTATGGGTGGGTGCCGGTCCATACGGTCATGCATAGCACACTATGCATATGCACCACACATGTAGCGATGTTTGCTGCTACTTAACCCAGCACACTGATCGGAATAACAGACACTCAGAAATAATTGCTGAAAATATGTTTTGGAGCAATCAGAAAGAATTGCTGAAAATACATGTACACTGCAGCTTATATATTGTGTTTCTTTTTTTTTTTTTGGGGGGGGGGGGGGGAAGACTTTACAACTTACTGGTCTTTTTGATTATTTTTAGGGTGGGTTAATTCCACGAAAACTATAATAGCACGCACACATGACAGGCAGTGTACAACCAACTCATGCTCACTGTCACAACACCTCAAAACACGGAATCACCTCTCTATAGTCATGGTTGGTTGGTTGGTAAGCTCTATTAGGCTCAATAGACCTGCACACTCCGGAGATGAAACATTAACCAAGGATTTCAGTAATGCAGACAACACTTCACTGAATCAACGCTGCTGATATGTGAGTCACAACTAGGCACACGAAAGCAGAAGGGTACAAGTCTAAATTAAAAATAATCTTATTCTGTGGAGTGGACCGAAAATTGGGATCGTATGGGCATGTATTACATTCAAACGAAAAATGACACATAATGAATCTCTGTTGAGAAGGTGATCAGTGAAGCAAAAAGCAAGGGAACGAGGTAAAGAAGTGTTATGGTAGGAAATGTTCAAATACATGTACGTACAGAAGCCTTTTAGCAATTTGTAGAAACTGGTAGTAACAAGTGTCAACAAGGAAATGTTTACGTTTTAACAGCCCATGCAATAATGTTTCGGGACTCAATAACTACATGCAGGTGTCAGTATACATGCATAATGTATAATATTGCGTCCAACTGTACACTGATAATGCTTACATGTACGTATACATTTGGATCTGGGTACGAGACTATTCCACCTAAAGACCTACCGTCAAAGAAGACTTGGCATCTTGCCATGATGATGGCCTGGGTACGAGAACTATAGGTGTTAACTTACATTGTGTTAATTGGCTGTGTTTCCTATCCTTCTACTCTAATATCTATGGCCGGCAGAGACGCAGAGTCCACTCCCCATTACAACGCGTGCCCAATGCGACGTGCAGGCATGCATACCGACAGGATTTAGCAAAAACATTGCGAAGTCGGTTGTGGCGGGTAACCACGCTAGCACAATGACATCATAGCAAGGCATCAAGAGCGCAGTCTCGTACCCAGACCCAAATGTTCACAAATTGACGCGACATCGCGCGACGTCGCACGACCAGCGTAATATTTGTGAACATTCAGCGTCATCGCATCGCGTCGCGTCGCAGAGAATAGATTCCTGCGATGTCGCAGCGACAAACCACGCCTTTTCACAGTCATTTCGCTTTTAACAGTATGACATCACGTACGGAGGGTCTGGGACGTAAGTCGATCGAAGTTGTTCTGTACGCTGGAATGTCGCCGGGTCCAATCAAAATCGAGAGCTTTCGTGACGTCACGTTAATTGCATTCCAAGCTTAATCAGATATAGAGAGATTGGAAACGCGTCACGTGCGCAATACTTTGGCTGGGCAGTGCATATAATTCATCCGACACCGTGTGATTCGCACCTTTTAGGCGGGCGTAAGAAAGTGGGCGAAGAAGAAAAAAGAAGGCTATCTAGTCACCAGAACACGATTTGTCAAAGGAATCGAATTCGTTCAGGCATGACCCATCTGTGTTATCATTTTTGACGTCTAAATAAGTTCCGTTGCATTGTTATACATGTATTTCGTGTTACGGGGGAGGGCATTTTTTTGTCCGACAGTATCTGCTCAATCACAGCAGGTGTTTTAAACGAAACTCGGCGTATGTAATGCAATAAGTGTGAAGAGTGGCGTGGGGGTATTCTTTTTTCATCGGTCTTACCAAATATCTATGGCGTGATTTGGGTATACCTTTTTTTGTCCGACAGTTTCGTCTATTCGTTGCGTGCTACGTAATACAGACCTGAATTTCCTCATCACTAGATAGTTCGTAAGTGGCGTGATCGTATTTTCATGAGCTACAAACGCGTATATGAGTGTATGCGCTTTTTCAAAGGTGATGGGAAAAGATAAATTCCAATTAGGACGTCATCGGAAGAACGAGCAGCGACGCTCGTGCACAGCTTGTTTCAATTCCACGCAAACTAGTCGCTGTACATGTGTCTCCGGGGCTTAGTGTCACCACTTCTCTGGATCCAGAACAGCAGGTATGTTTAGATGACTACTAAAATTACAAGTACAAGTAATGCTGCTATGGTTTATCAATATCTAGGGCATTACATGTTTAAAGAAATTATAAAGTCACATTATGCCACAGCTCCCTCTTACAGTAGAGTTGAGCATCATGATGCGCTCACTTGAGGAGATTAACTCTCTTACATATTCAGCAGGTTATGTACCCCGTGCAATAAAAAGGAAGTTGCAAAAACAGTCCCTTGACGAAAGATTTACTACTCTGCATTGAAGACATAATTGATTCTGAAGGAATGGTTCAAGGGACTGGCTTGAACTAGTGGACCGTGGTGGTCTAACATGCATCAATAGTTTAACATTAGAATTGTTTTAGCTATGGAGCTGGAGCTTCGTAGCCACTTACAGGTTCTTCAACAAGGAGATTTCATTGAACAAGCAACGTCAGCTATTAAGAGCAATGAAGATGTTCTGTTTTTTTGGTCAATGCTTAGTGCTGAGTGGATGAGACCTCCGCTACCAACTTGTTTGACAGAATAATTCATTTGTGGATTACAATTCGCGACGGGATTTTCCTGTGCAAGTGCATGGATTGAGAGGTACAAAAATGCAAAGAAAATATCCACCCACAAATCGAAAGGCCTCAGGAAACAATTGTAATAAGTGTAATAGTTACAGTTGTAATATTATGTCTTTTTGTTTATTTATTTATATGTATCTTTGTTATGTTTCTCAGTTGTGCTTTTACATAATATGAATATGAAATGTGAAATGTACAGTGGAATGAGGAAAATGCGGCGTTTTGTACTCCCAGAGATAATGTATTGGTTATACGCGTACTGGTCGGTCAACTTGTAAGGATTCAGGTGCGGATGGCAGGCGTTACCTAGCGATAATTGGCTCGTTTCCAATCCCTCTATATATTATCTCTGGCTTAATATAGGAATATGTAAACCACACCTTCGAAGCATACCACAAAAAAAGGAATGATGGTGTCATCACTCGTGCAGCAGAAAAGCTCGGCTACTATAACATTCGTCCAAATCAGCACAAGGCAGTTAAGGCATTTCTAGAAGGAAACGATGTTTTCTTAAGCTTGCCGACAGGTAGTGGAAAATCATTGTGCGCTACGCAATTCTCTGCAGACCCTTTGCCTTTGATGACCTCTACAGTCGCGAGGGTAGCTTGGCGATTGTTGTGTCTCCTCTTAATGCTCTTATGAAAGACCAGGTTGTAATCGTCTGTATTAATACTGCCTCATTTCTCCAAGGTGGCGTCTCTATCTTCAAAAGATTTGTCTGCAGCTTATGCCACTGGCGAGGAGAAAGTATCTCTGCTAAAAAAAAAAACATGATGGCGAATACCTATTACTCTTCATCAGTCCAGAACTGCTTTTAACAAATCTGACATGAAGAGAGATGATTCGAACGCATATGCATATGAACAAGTTGATCGGTTTCGTGGTTGACGAGGCGCATTGTATTACTAAATGGTATGTCAAGCGAATTTGAACTTACTTTGACTACCTCATACATGTGTTTGTGTGTGTGTGTGTTTGTGTGTGTGTGTGTGTGTGTGTGTGTGTGTGTGGTGTGTGTGTGTGAAGGGGGCAACACTTTAGAAAAGAGTTGGGCAAGCTAGGAGTTTTATTCCCCCAACAGTCCATGCATGTAATTGCAATGACAGCAATTGCAACAGCAACTACACACACTACAAAGAGAATCATTGACATCCTTGGAATGAATAGCCCTGTCATCGTTGCTGAAACACCAGACAAGTTAAATGTGCCCTTCTGGGTGAAAGAAGAGGGTACTATCAAAGATGTATTTGAAGCTCTGGCTCTAAAGCTTCGAAAACAACGCAAAAGATGCAAAGAGTGATAATATATTGCAGACACTGTTAAGAGTGCTCATTCATTTACCATGCAGTTCTTCCATTCGTACTTAAGAGCTTAAGTTACAGAGCCCATAGGTATGCCAAATCTCGCACGATTTTGGCTTGTTGATATGTACACAAGCAATACTCAAAAAGATGTACAAAATACCATCATAAAGTCATTTTGCAATGCTGAAGCTCCACTGCGCATAGTCATATGTACCATAGCGTTTGGAATGGGGCTTGACTGTGATGATTCAAAGCAGGTGATACATTGGGGACCATCAGCAGATTTGGAAAGCTATATGCAAGAGCTGCATTGTCGCAATGGTCACATGTCAAGTGCATTGCTGTATTGAAGAAATCAGATGATAGGAGGACAGCTTCAAAAGAGATGGACTGCATGCTCGAATACAACCAAATGCAGAAGGGCTGTTCTGAATTCATACTTTGGATATGATGTCACCCCTGCGACATCAGGTTGTCAATGTGCTTGTTGTGACATATGTGCTGTATTGTGTGCATGTAGTGTGGCAGGGTTCCATTTCTCGGCTGGCTGCCCGTCTGGCTTTGCAGTTGCAGTGCAGCAAGTCAAAGGCCATTACAAGCATCTGTCAGAGACTGAACCTCACCTTAGTTCGCTGCAATGCCAGAGCCTTGCTATTCCGTGCACAGGTTTCAGCATTCAGTGGACGAGGACTAAAAATGTTTTATGTTATTTTTTTTGTTTTTTTTTTTGTTGTTTTTGTCTTTTTCTCTAGCATCAGAGTTATTTAACTATAAATAATAATAATACCTGCTGTGGTGCTGTGTAAAATCTATATTTAGCATTATTGTATTACTAATTATTATGTCTAAATAGATACACAACAATGATACATGACTATGGAACTAACACAACAAGCATCTAACCGCTGTCCAGCTGAGCTAGGATTGGTGGAGACCTGGGTGTACATGGCCATGGAATAAAACAATCTGCATGGTTACTATACATAGTGATAAAATGGCTGCGTGGTTTCAATAGGGCCTATACGGCTCTCAACAATAAATATCACACACAACCACATACTGTGCATGGCCACAATCACATTGCTTCACTACTGCATGACGCGCATATCCCTTGTACAACCGGGCACAGGTGCTTCTGTTTGATCTTTGGTGAGGTGCGGGACGACAACTCATACTCATGACATGCACGTGCACGGGGGAAGCTACTGCTATTGCGGCCTTCTCAGCACTGTGAATTTGCAGAAATTTACTATCAGTCAAAAGCACCGTATTGCACACACGTCTGTATAAACCACAAATACCTATATATGTACATGTACGCTACATTATAATTAATCGTTGTAATTATAGAACGTGTCAATTTTTGAGTCGCAGGGGTGTGTATTTCCGCCGACTCTAGTAATGGTGCCCAAGACTCTTCTTCTCCTATCACCGCTGATTGTTAGCGCCATATGTCTAAACTTCCAGAGCTACAACACAATATCAGTGGATCCCTCTAGTGGAAGAGACGACTCGCGTTGCCTCGACCCCCTCTCTGGGATTCGGTGCGCGACTCTGAGCTACGCCCTGAGGTACGCTAACCACTCCACGCTCTACTTGCTCAGCGCCGCGGGGGATCACTCGCTCGTTGCGGGCGAACCCAACACCCTCGCTAACCTCCGGGACATCACCATAGCGAGCAACGGCACTTCGTCCACGGTGAGGTGTGCGCGAAATGCGGGCTTGTCTTTCGAAAATGTTTCTTTTCTTGCCATCGAAAATGTGGTGCTTTTCGGCTGCGGCACTTCACACAACAGTACCAGCCGAAACCTGAGCGACACTAAAAGAACCTCCACACTGCTAAAGTTTACAGTTGCGCTGTACTTTCAGCTGTGCGATTCTGTCACCTTGCGTCACGTCACTGTTACTAACTCGTTCGGTATGGGCGTCATTATGTATGACACAACGGGAAAAAACCTCATATCGAACTCCGAATTCTCCAACAACGTCGTACAAGACCGCGCAACTCCGGGGGGAGGAGGGTTTTGCATTGAATTCACCTACTCCACTCCGGGGGACTTCTGCGCTCCCTCGTCACTACAGCACAATACGGGGTCGAGGTATGACTTCACGAATTCCACGTTTATTGGAAACGTGGCAGATGATGGTTCAGTCAACGTTCCAACATTCATCATTCCCTACGCGTGCAACCATGACGCGTTTGGTAAAGGAGGAGGTCTCGCTTTGTTCTTTAAAGGTAGTGCCTCGGACAATACTGTCAGGCTGTCCAACTGCACATTTCAAAACAATACGGCTGTCTGGGGAGGAGGATTGTATGCCGAATTTCATGATGCGGCGATGGGGAATGTGATTGAAATAGAAAGTACCTTCTCAAACAATTCAGCCGTTGTCGAAGGAGGGGGATTGCGAGTGGCTTACTACACTCCGGGTGACAATCAGAACATTGGGGCAAATAACTTCACCCTAAGAAGCACAACTTTTATGAACAATGACGCATTCACTGGAGGAGCGATCGCAGTGTTACCTTCACTTTTAAGCGCCGAAGACCCTATACCACAGATTTTGGTTTTCAATTGCACCTTCGAAAGTAATGTAGCTGAACTAGGATCAGCAGTTTATGGCTCCTACATTGCACTCAGTTCTGTTAGTTTGATTACACCGGTTATTGATTTCCAAATGTGCACTTTCACCAACAACTTCTTACATGTGCAAGAAGACAGAAGAGTCGCAGAGCATTATATTGGGATAGGAGCTGTGTACCTCAATGGATTACATGCCACATTTAACGGGGCCATTTTATTTACAAATAACAGTGGATCAGCTTTGGCAGTTGTGGGTGCATATGTGGACTTCACTTCATCCAATGTATCTTTCTTCAATAACACAGGTGACAAGGGAGGTGCCATATCTCTGCTGGGTGATGCCTCAATGCTCATCAGTAACTACACCAATGCAAGGTTTGAAGGCAATAGAGTGTCGACTTATGGAGGAGCTATATACAATTCATATATTGAGAGAGAATCTTTTTCATCATACTCAAAATGTTTCATTCGATACAATCCATTTTTTGTACCGCCAGACCAGTGGACAGCACATTTCATATTCCGAAACAACACTGCAAGTATTAGTGGAAACTCAATCTACTCAACATCCATACTTCCTTGCTCTCTGTTCACAGCTACTCCAAATGAGAGTAGAACTGTGTTTTGTTGGAATGTCACGTTCTGGAATTATGATGACAACTGCACAGATGAAATAGGAACTGGATTTGGAAAATTATCAGCTGGTAACGCTGAAACATATCCTGGAATGAAATACAAATTGCCAATCAGTATATTTAACTGATGAGTTGGGACATGATATCAATAGACATACAGCATTTATAACTACCATTGGCACGCAAGATCCTCAACCAGTAGCAACAGTTGACCCTGGATTTTATGTTGCAGTAGATGGAATTATTCAGTTAAATGGAAATGGAAGTGCAAATCAAACAATTATTCTGACCCTGGAGGGAACTGGCAACGGAATGTGGCACAGTGAGATCACAGTGCAGCTCTTTCCATGTCCTCCTGGGCTATCACAGGACACAAATGATCAGAATGACACCTGCAAATGTGATCCCAGTAAGACATTTAATTCCATTGTGTTTTGCTTAGGTGGAAATTCTGTTGAGTTTGCTGCTCTTATAAAAGTTGGATACTGGATGGGGTTTGCTCCTGAACTCAGCAGGGCTGAGCTAGTAGTGGCTACATGCCCTCAAGGCTTCTGCAAAAATGCTACTAACGGTGCATCAGTTTTCCAATTATCAGACACATATATCTACCTCCCATTGAATGCTACAGCATTGGATAGTGTCGTTTGTGCTCCAAATAGAATGGGTTTTGTGTGTGGCGAGTGTGTTCCATCATACGCACCTTCAATAAATGATGACGCTTACTCCTGTGTACCTTGTGACTCAGCTCAGTTGGAGGGTAATGTCTTTAAATACATAGGAATAGTGTTCGTTCCATTGGTACTGTTCTTCCTTGTCATTATCCTCTTCAATGTTAAACTCACCACTGGTCCAGCCAATGCATTCATTCTGTTCGGTCAAGCTATTGTTTCCTCATTTGATGCTACCTTTAGCAGCCAACTTACTATTGGTAGTGACATCTATAAAGGCACAATGGTATACTTCAAAAGTTGCTCTTTTATATATCGTGTTTTCAATTTAGATTTCTTTGCTTACCTTTTGGATCCATTCTGTATTGGAACACAGCTCAGCACGCTTGATGTCATTGAACTGAACTACGTGGTGGCCATCGTGCCATGTGCAATGATTCTTATTGTGATGGCATGTTACCAGATGACGAAGTTGACGTGCATGGTCAAGATCTGTTGCTGGAATAGAAGACATGATAATCGAGGAAATCAAAAATTGTCGTGCACCAAGGCCATCAGTTTTTCACCTATTCTGGCCTTTGCAGCATTTTTACTGCTGTCATACAACAAGGTCAGCATAACAGCTTCTAAAGTCCTTAGCCAGGTGCGCTTTAGGGATGCAAGTGGTTTAGACATTGGGGTGACAAGGTCCTACTATGCTGCTCAGTACGATTCAGGTTATTGGAGGTACGCTTTGCCTTCCTCATTCATCACAGTGCTAATCATCGTACTTCCCATCATACTGCTTGGATTCCCTGTACGTCTGTTTGAAAAGTGCATCAGTCGAGTGCCAGCAATAATGAAGCACTATCCCGCTGACAAGATAAATATTTTCCTTGATGCATTTCAAGGATGTTTTCTGGACAATAGGCGCTATTTTGCAAGTGCGTACTTCTTCTTTCGCTTGATTGTGAATGTCGTTTTCATATTCCTCCCAAGTGTTAGTTTACAGTACACATGTCAGCAATTTCTTTGCATTGCAATGGTTGCTTTGATTGTCTTTCTGCAACCATACAAAGTGGTTGCATATAACTTTATTGACATCCTTATCTTTTCTAACCTTGCTTTCATAAGTATCCTCAATGGATATATCATACAGTACAGTAGTGACCTCAATCAAAGGGAAATCATCAATGCTTTACTGGTTATCTTCAGTATTCTAATCAGCCTGCCTTTGATTTACATGGTAGCATACCTAATATGGCACTTCTTGGTTGAACCAAAGAAAGACAAGATAGTAAGCATACTTCTCTCACCTGTGCAGAAGTACTTCAACGTCAATAAAACAGTGGTGAACAATTCTGAAGTGACAACTGTCCATTTTGAAAGAAATAATAATCAAGAAGATAATGTGTCGGGGAATATGGTTACTAATGCATCAGGTGATCTTGAAGTATTTGATGCCAGGATGCATGAACAAGTTAGAAATGCAGACAAGAGTCCTTTTCCCAGTAACTGACATGGCAAACGCTCATTAAAATTAAGTAGGCAAAGCATGTACATGAAATATTTTGTATTTTAGAGGTTCATTTTAATAACTTGGACCAATGCATTTATATCATTACTAGAGTTCATTTGTTGCGTACAACTGTAGGTAATGTGCATGCTCATGTATATGACTCATCATTTTACTAAGCCTGCATGTACTTTTTAGTTACGGTGCACATTGCATACATGAATGAATTCAAGTGATAGCAGTGTCACAGGACTACAAGCTCCCTTCTCCCCCCTCCCCCCCCCCTCCCCCAAATGAAAATCAAAAAAGGATTTCTGGTCGGACATTGTATCCCATGACCTGGTATCTGCCAGCCAGTTTTATAGGACCAGCGGTCACTCCAACAATGTATCCTAGGATGCAGTATTATGTCCCCCCCTTGGGATTATGTGTCCTCTTCAGCTAACATGTCACCCTTTGGATTGTGCACATGTCTCTCTCCATAGATAGTTTTCATATCATATGCATCCCCATGATGAATGTATATGCTCCATCCACCGATCTGGACAGTGCATTCTGCAAAAATGGAGATGTTAGGTCAACCAAATCTCAGGATTGAGATGGTGCATTTAAATCAAAACTTGTTCTATTATATTTTGATTGAACAAAGAATTGGAGTTATGATGTCGGATGTCAACAATTTGGATTGATCTCTATTAAATATGCATCTCTCTATGATGCATATTTAATAGAGATCAAGCAAGCAAGAGCCGTGCAGTCCTTACAGCGCCAAATGCACTTCTTATCACTCCAAGCCCTTCTAGGCAGGGATAAATCACATGCATTTTATGGAACCGTATTTTGCATTGAATAGTACTTCCAGGCATTGTAAATAGTAATGCACGTCTGCCAGAGTATATGCAGGTCTTTTTTTTGTCTCTAGCAGAACAATGAAAAGGAACCATTTATCCATAAGTACTGCCCCATGCCCATTGCATCCTATTTCCTGGAACCTGCAGCATACCCCTCTGGCATTTCGCGGAAACATTGCATCGAATGTTAAATGGACTCCACATGTTGTTGCTTGCATCATATTGATTGCTGAGAAGGTGTTGAGGTTATAATTAGCCGTACATTTCAACGCATGTACATTTCTATTGCGCGTACTGGAAATTTTGTAACTATGCGCTATGCCCCTTTTCGTGGAAACGAATTATTTATTTGGAATCGTTTCTGCGAAAAGGGATCTAGCGTACGCGCAATAGAAAATTAATGTACTGTATGGCTAATTAAAAACTCAACGCCTTATAAGTCCATGACAGATATCCAATCCTCAGTGCAATGTGTCGAGCATTTCAGACTTCTAGAATATCAACAGATTTGAAATCTTGAAAAAATATGCGTTAGGTCCCTTTTGGCTGAATGTTTGACTGAAGAATACATTTCTGTTCCTCATATAACTTCATACTTCCAACCATACATTACTCTTCTTATCTTCTGAATTACTCTTACTTTCACTTTGGTCTATATTGTTTTGAAACAAGATATGGTGAAATAGAATAATGCACTTGTGTAATTTTAATCATTATATTAATTATATATGGGATCATTTCCGGACCTAACGAACGTTTTTTCAAGATTTCTATTAATTTTGATATTCTTAAAGTCTAAAATATCCTCTGCACATTGCTCTTACATACTGAGAATCAGAGTATCTGTGATGGAGTTGTAAGGTGCTGAATTTCCTATTAGCCAAACATACAGTTGAATGCAAGCGTTACATTTCTATTACACGTACTGGAAAATTTATAATATATCGCTAAGGTCCCCCTTTTCGCGGAAATGATCCCATATTTATTTATGGCACTGTAGATATTAATTTTATTGTCTTGATTTTGGTTCATGTTATAATTTTACAAGTAACTGCTAAAAACATTCTCTATATGATCACATGAAAAAGTTGGGGGTATATGGGATTTGAAGGCAATAGTGGTGTTAAAAGCAAGGAAACAAGAGTCTAACAATAAGGGAAAATGTAATTGTCCTATATTTATCACATTTGTAGAATTGTGTGCTAAATATAGGACTATTACATTTTTGCTTATTATTAGACCCTTGTTTCCTTGCATTTTACATCACTATTGTCTTCAAATCCTAATTTCATAGAGAATGTTTTTAGTTACTTGTTTCAAAGATTTTTGTTCATAAGATTGTCAGGCAAATGACATACTATCAATGAACTTCGAAGAAGTCTAGTTCCCAGACCTTAACAATGCATACACCACAAGCATTTGATATAGTGTCGGTATAATACACTAGACCATCTTGTCCTCCGCCACGTCCTCTTTCACGTCCTCGTCCTCTGATGGCTCCCTGAGCGAGAGAAACACGGATGCAATTGTCAATCCTCCATTAAAGCAGAGATAATATATTAAAGGAATTGGAAACAACCTTATCGATCGTCTGAACCGCAGTACAGGGCGAGGGTCGAAGCCATGCAGTATATGAATCAAATTAGCCGCGCTTACTTGGTACACATGGAATGGTGAAAAAAAAAAGATACGCATTCATGCACCTGCATGGATTTGAATTGTCTATATTATAGTCAAATAAGCTTTTTTCTAATGCCTTTACTTTTCTGTGTGGATGTCTTCGTTGCTTTTTTATACTTCTCTAGCCATGAACTAGCACTCAAAAAACCACGAATGGTAACCCATTTTTCAATAATTTTATTTATCAATATGCGGGATACCTCTTCTTCTCATTCTGTGCTTATTATGTCCCAAAAGAAGAGAACATCCTCATTATTCACTATCGCAGAAGCAGATCTGAAATTTTCTGGTAGTGGAAGTTTCAGGTGCTCATGAAATTCTATCTCCATAGCTTGAAATAGTTCGAAAGTGATGTTATTCACACAAGTAAGTCCTCCACGATCAATCAACGTTATCCAGTCGGATGAATCTATGTCAAGGTCTTCATCGCAACCGGTCATGTCATCAATACACCATACAATGTCATCTTTTAGTGGATGTGATGACTTCGCAATTTCTTTTTTTACTGATCTAGTTACATACCCTGCTGAGTATCGCAGTGCATTTTTTTCTTCATATGACATAGAGAAATCAGAAGTTGAAGTTTTCTGTGATAAAGATACAGTGAAATGCCTTTTTACTATCTCCTTGAATACGTAGTGTCCAATGAACTGAATTAGCATACATTCTGTGGCAATGTCAGAATGTATAGGGCTAATAAAGTTGCGCCAATCAAAGGTGTATTTAGATGATGTACGTAGAATATGATACTTGGACCACATTTTTTTTATAAGCATTTTTACCATTGATGGATCTCCAGGTATGCACTGTTGAAAATTCCTGATGAGGTTACTTTCAAATAACACTGACTCTTTCTGGTGAAACTGCATCCACTTAAAAAGATCAGTAGCTGTTTTAAGTACCTGTCTTGCAGACACACTTACTGAGCTTAAAGGCATCATTAGAAAGTAGTGCATTTACTCCAAGAGTTAAAAGACCGGTGGCAAACTCAGGATCTACTATAATGGAAACGACTGTACAAGAATGCATGTAACCAGTTAAGTAATATGCACCTGTAATTTCTTCTTGCTCAAGTTCATTTCCAGTACACCTAGGCTCTACATAACAGTGGACAATTTCATGATCATCACCTAAGAAATTATAAACGGTAATGTGATATTGCAAATAATGACTGAAAACATTGCATTCACAGTTAGTACCTTTAGACTGATTTGAATGATGCCTCCGCTTTGGAAGTGGTTCACATGCACTTAATGTATCATTGATACAAGGTTCTTCTGTTCCACCACGGCAGTTACCCCTTTTTTGACTGTTGCAAACACCCTTTATTACCCTGATAGCTTGTGTGTTCTTAAAAAACTCCTGAACATTTGGGTTATCATTTACACTACCACGTTGCTGCTGTATTCCGAAAAACCGTTCAAGTGCTGGCAAATGCGCTGACTTAAGAATACCTTCACATCTGGTAGACTAAACAAATATGGCACTAGCTCCACAAAAGAGTGACCTACAACGCATGGCAGCATATATGGACTAATACGATATACATGAAAGAAATAGGTTATAAAACTCACATGTTATATACAACCCCAGCCTAGTAGATGCACTCAATAACATTTTGTTTTGGCTTGTTTTACTGAATCCTATTCGCATTTTCACAGATTCTTGCCATTTAGTAAAGTATACCATGAAGTCTTCCAATAGCCACTGCATAGAAATTAATATTGCTTACATACCAGTATAATGTTCAGATGCATGCATTACTGTTAAACTGTTTTATACCTTAAGTCGGTAGTCATCACCTGAAGTATAAGGTGCCTGAAAGGACTTTAAGGAATGATATCCATGAGTAAAGTTGTGGACATTCATTGAGTCAAAAAACTTGTCCATCATTGCAATAAACTCAGCAGTTTATGTAGCTTCTTCTCCACCAGTTAGCTTAAGTGCATTACTTACAGACTCACTCAATGTCTGTCAAAATAGTTCATAATAGCTCCACAACTGTTACTCAGAGCCAAGATCACGTACCTGTACAGCAAGATCCACCCGCATGGTAGAAAATGAGTTTAATGAAACATGCTCAAACTTTAACTTGGCATATCCAGAAATGAGCGGTCAAAGGGAAAGCTAATTAATTCGCGGTTTGCGAATCACCGAATATTCCCGTATAACTTCCCATAGACATATATGGGGTACTTTAATACCAAGCACACCAGATTTTTCTCAGCTTTTGCCAAAGGGAATTGTTAGTACACTACATTTGCCATGATTTTTAGTGGGGTCGCCGTATTTTTCCTATTTAAGGCGTCGCTTCCCTAGGATTGTCATAACATTGTCCTCAATGCACACGTAGTCAATGGGTGCGTTTTCTCATTACAAATTCTATGACCATTTGTGTCAATACCTTTACGATTTGCCAATTTGCTAAAGGAAAAACATGTAGCTAGTACATCGAAGAACTATAGTATATATTGAAAATTGGGTCTTTGTATTTAAAAATCGGCTTCCATAATTGAAAGAAGTATTCGATATCGAATCGGATTGTTGTCTCCGTCTCGTGCCCTCAAAATCGACTCACGCGCGGGACAAGGCAAATGAGTATCTCCCTAGCTGTACCAGTTTTATACAGTATGAAATCGGGCCTGAAATCGATTCTGCACGCCTTCTAGCGCTACGTAACAAGGTTTGTTGCTACCAGTTGAGTAGCCTACATATAAATGTACGTTATCGTACCCATACGTTCCGGATCTTTTGTAAACATCGCCGGGCCCATTTCATAATTGTATTGCTGTTAGGCTGTTACGTTGGTAGTTTATCTAAGTAACTGAAGTACAACTACTAGTATAGGTGTGGCCAGAGCTACTATTGGCACCAACAGTAATACGGCTACATGCATGTGTTTTAATTTTAGAAAATGCGCACCGAGTATCAAAGAAGCTGATAGCAGCGTCAACGGCGTGGTAGCGTATTTTATTCTGCTGTCTGGCGCTGCGTTGCAACATTCACCACCAGCAAAACGCCGTTGCAATCTTTCAGGTGAAATAAATATAAAATGCATGTGCAAGGCAATGACTTACGTAGGCCTAGGCATTGCACATCTCAACTTGGTAATTGCAATAATGTCAGTCATTTCTTACCCTGCACTGCATGCTTTGTGTTTTATTTTAATATTTAGCTACCTTGCGTACTTACATGTATATTCAGTTACCGCTGTGAAGGCACCGTAGCTAGTGTACTCATGTGATGGCACCATAGTTATAAGGTGTGACTATTTACAAATGATTTATTGTATCAGTGTGGTATGTAGCAGGCTTTGTCAATGTAATGTATGCACATGTGCATATGGACATATGTAGAAAGTTGGCAACGGACTCAAACGTGAATGTTGTGCATGTGTTGTTGACTGAAACTTATTAGTGAACAATTTGAAATAAATCACAAGATGACCGCCAATGTATGGGCGATTACTCGATATGACACAACACGCAAGCACTAAAACGCATCACACAGATCAAACAAACTGTCAGACATTCTCTGCAACCATTCTCTGCTACATGTACCAATGTAAAGGTCTTGTTGATAACAATGAATACAATAGTTCAAGGGATGGTATACAAATAGTGCATGCTCATACAAGTATGCACATCTGTGTATGTGTAAACAATTGTATGTTTGTATTGTATGTGTGTATGTGTGTTACATATGGACAACATTTTAACAGGCCTTTGCTGCGGCAGAACACACATGGCTGAGTTATCTTGAGAATACCACAAATGCAACAGTGAAAAATGTGAAGCCAGAACAGAGTAAGGCTGTTTGTGTATGTGTGTGTGCGTTACCAGTGTGGTAAGGGAGTGGCTCAAACATGGCACTGATCTTGGTGAACACACACACACACACACACACACACACACACACACACACACACACACACACACACACACACACACACACACACACACACACACACACCACACACATGATGTGATGTTGTGGTCAATTAGTTATGGCATGTGCAAATGGGAGAGGCTGTGTTTGTGTGTGTTGCCTGTATTGTGACAAATACACATGCATGTACACACATGAGGCTTCTGTAACTTCTACTGTAGACAACTAAAACATATCTAGCAAATTAACCCTCCTTTCCCCCCTGATCTTGGTGATAGACACACACACACACACATGCACACACACACACACACACACACACACACATACACACACACACATACACACACACACAAGTACATACATGTACAAGCACACACACATATACACACAGTTTGGGGTGTGTATTGTGGGCGGGTCGATGTTACAGGGGGTCATGTGATATACTCTGCTGTGTAGTGTTGTTGCTGATGTGCTGATATTTTTGGGCAACCAAGTCCCCGATCCTTGACTACGCGCCATACGCGAAACACACGTGTACGAAGCTTCTAAAATCACTAAAACATCCATAGAAAAGCAGGCCTTCATTCCATATTAGTGATTTGGTGCTTCTTGTGTAGTGTAGTGCTATTGTGCAGTGCCTCTAATACGGTGCTGTGCCTGTGACATAGTGCTATGGTGCAGTGCTTGTGAAATAGTCATGGTGCAGTGACTGCGAAGTGGTGCTAAGGTCAGTGGTGTACAGTTGTAGGAAGCATGGGGCCCATTGCCACATTCTTATTTTTGTCAAAGTGGGGGCATTGCCCCCCCCCCCCCCCCCCCCCCCCCCCACCTTTTAATATCATCCTATGTGCTTGATGGTGCTGTATAGCCATGGTGCTGTGCTTGTGAAGTACATTTAGCTATGGGTCTGTGCTTTTGAAGAAAGTTTGGTGTAGTTGAATATGAACACTAAGCTTACATGTACATGTATTACCATTCAGCTGCTAGCCTTATGTAAACTTTCCAGTGGCCCAGTCCTGCCATACACAAGTAGCAATAATATTCACTGCCACCATATGCAAGGCTTCAAAGCTTAGGAAAGTTTTCTATTGCTTTGCACTTTTCAACACACACATGCACACGCATGCACACACATACACACATATGCACACATGCACACGTGTATACATACATACACACATGCACACACAATCAGTATGTACTGGTACAGAAATGGTGTGGGAACAAGTGTACGAAAAGAAAAGGTAAAAATTTATTAATGTAACGTTATAGTAATAAAATTATAACCTTACAAGACTGATTTTGCTGGATGCTGTCCCATAGGTACATGTAAGATAAATATAATATTCATTTGTGCAGCTCAGAGGTCAACAACAAAAGGGCATTGTTTGCTATGTAAACTGAGGTTATCCTAATCTGATGTTAGCTATTGAGCTAGACATGTACATGTACCAAGTTCTAAGAAGCAAACACTATTGACGTACATGTAGTACCTACATGTGCATGTATGTGGCATGGGCCTTTTGTGCCTGATGCCATAAACTTTACAATCAAGTACATGTACATGATGGGAGGGGGGTGGAGTGTGCTTTGGGCCTCATGCAAAACCTTTGGTTAGTGGTAGAGGCATTTACGTCTGATGCATAAAGTCCTGGTACTGTTTTTCTAGGGTTCAATATCAAGAGTTGTGTTAAAAGTCTGTTTGGGACTGTTTCTATGGAGATGAGGCGAAATATTACTCGAGGTACTGGGGAAGAGCAGCACCAGGAACCCAATGCTGAGACTGACCATCCGGAGTGTTCAACACCTCCAGGGATATCCACCTTAGGCTCAACAAATTTACTTAAATACCCCTACGTTCCACTGTACTCAGCTGGCATGCACTTCTTCATCAAGCAAACCAGATGGGCAGGTGTGTTGAGTGTACCAAAGGCAGGCAGTTCTAGCAATGGAGACCTACAAATAATGCTGCCACTGTTCCACTCACCCCTCTTCCACTTCAAAGTTGGGACGCCACTCGCATCTAAGAACTTCCGCTCCACCTTCCTATCCCTGGTATGGTGGAGCAATGTGGCTACAATCCAGCCAAATACAACACTCGCATTGGTGCAGCCACTTACAGTAACTGCTGACACCATTCAGAAGTACATATGGTGCAGCCACACTTATTGTTAGTAATAGCAATAGCAGAAGAGGACAAATTGTGCATGTTTTTTAAATGCACATTACATGTTTGCACTAACCACACACTGTGCAGAGACAGGGGAGGGGTGTGGGCCTGTGCCAGCAAGCATTGGCATAACATAGAAGAGGGGGGGGGGGGGGGGGGGTATAGTATGCTTTTAACCTGATGCAGAGGCTTTGGCCTAGTGATAGACTGATCAGCGCTACAGAGTTTACACAAAACATTTCTTTTTAAAAAAGAAAAATAATGAAAGCATTGGGATAGTGCTATTCCATTGAAGCCCCACGAAGGTGATTTCCATTAAAATTAAAGCGCTTTACGTGTAGTTACTGACTCTGGCCTGGCCATACACATGTATGCAGACAAAGATTCAAAATACGGCACGTGCAGATTTGATGTTAATCGATCTAGGTAGGGCTGAAATGCCTACGGTAGTGCCATTTGCAAAGATCTATGTTTTGTATCAGTGCACGTGCCTATTAGCCTTCGCGCTTCATTCATCGAGCTGCAAGCAGGCTAAACGAACACGATAAGGAAAACACTATATAGGTCAAAAGTGTCCATGACGATCGACATTATAGTGTCCCTCTTGGCAGTCGAGACCTACGGTACTAGTCTGGGACTATCGTACTTTTGTATCAGGCCAGAAGCTGGCAGTAACCATATCGGGCTCTCCCTCGCTCTTTCGTATCGAAACGCTCTCGGCCTCCCCCCCCCCCCCCCCCCCCCCCCCACATTGTCCGGTTATTAACAGCCTATTAGTATAGTTAAGTTCTATCTTCAGCTAAATTAACTTACTGTGCATATATTTATTCACCATTTTGTTCAATGAATATCAATATTAGTTGAAGGATGAATAAATTATGCGCGGTATAAATTAATTTTTTGTCTTGATTTTAGTTCAAGAATGGTTAATGGAATAATTCTTTTAAGTACATATATCATGATCAGACCGATTCATAGGACATTATACAAGTGTTTAAAATTCAATTTGAAATAAAAAGCAAGATGACCGCCTATGTATGGGCCATTTCTGGATATGGGAATCATTCGTAATCCAACACTGCTTTTACTGTCCCTTTCATACAGCATTATTAAATGGTTTCCAGAGATGGATTTGCCATTGCACTACATGGGGAAGGGAACAGTAGAATAACATATAGTATACAGATGAATATTTACCTATAGTGTACGATGTTTAGACATCAAGCAATTTCTAGCTGTTTTCATTAAATGGGGTACGTCAGAAAAGAAGTAAAATTGACGATCATCATTTGCATAAGGATTACACGTCTTGTACACAACTTCAACTTGATGGAGCTTTATCAAGCTCCTATTGACTGAACTTCCATCCATTGTAGCTCCCAAAACCTGCACAATTGTCTACATACATAATATTGTGTACTATTACAGGCATGTACCTTGAGACCACAGTTTTCTATTCTTCCCACTGCTTCCCATAGTGGGTCATAAAGTAGATAACCAGATACATCACAGCATGGAAACTGCGCATAGGGAAATTGAAGACTGTTAAATATTCCTCGCACCATAATAACCATCATAGTTTTTGCAATCACTGGACTTTCTGGTTCAATACCCTCCATAAGTGAGTTTTCAAACTTAGAAAGGTGCATCAGCATTTTATCAACATCAGCAGAGAAACCACTACAAGCTTTGGCATAATGTGTCATAGTGTTCTTTGGGAGCGTAGTTTCAGGCAACCAGAGTCCCTCAATGCCTCATATGCACCACCAGATCTAATGTATTAAAGGGGCAGGCACTTTTAATACACTTACAATATGATTATCTCTTACCTGTGCCTTATAGATAGACACCAACGTATCATTAACGGATGCCAACGCATATTACGAGCATTTTTTTACTGATGAAGCTTTCACTTGTTGTTCCCAAAAGATCCTTGGAAAGAATCAGGTGGAATAAACTGTTCAGTCTCTGGAGATGTGATTATGCTCTTTATGTCATTGTTTGAGTCATCATCAAGAACTGTCCCATGCAATTCACATTGATAAGACAACTTTTTCCACAAATCAGCCACCACTCTTGATTGTTTCCTGTAAGCATCATGCAGATGTTTCATGCGATCAACTGTTGCGGTAATGACTGAAACCTAAATATTTAAAAGTTTTTAAACCAAACCAACTTATAATTAATTTAAAGGGCATAAATTACCTGTAATTTACACTGGACACATGCGATGATGTATCAGGTTCTTTAACAGCAGCAAGCCGATGCTTTTGCTTCAAGAGAACTGTGCGGTACTTTGAACACACATTGCAACGCTTGTTACTACAGTCGACAGACAGAAATACCTCACAGTCCACATGGCGAATAGTTGGGATCAAAAGTGTGATACCATCAACATATGCAGTCTTTGGCACTGAAATACAATTAAGAACAGTATACGTGAAATATGTGAAAAACTGACTACTAAATACCTGATATTATATGCAATGTCACATCATCATCCAGAAATTGAGATACTAAATAATTATCTGAATTTCCCACACATATCTTGGATGAATCCAACAATCTTATCACATTGTGAACAGCAGAAATAGAATTAAGTTGTACTGGACACTGACCAATCAGTGGACACTGCATTGAAGTCAGTGTATTAGACAAGAAAGTAATATGCCATAATAGATCACAACCAATTGTAATTCCAATAATGATACTTGGAGCTTGCTGATAGTTCACTTTCACCTTGCCAAGAGTAACTGGACTTTCACTAGCAATTATCCATGAAGGAAGAAGAGGAATTGCATTGATTTTAAGACGAGATACCAAGTCAGTTGATGTTTGTACTGTACTATCACAGAAAAGTGAAATAGGCAATGAAATGAGTAGTGGCGGTGGGTGGTGTTTGATTATCAGAATAAGAGATTGACACCTGGTTCTTGGATCCTGTGAGTCTAATAGGAGTACATTGTGGAGTGTTAGACCCAAACTCAATGGGCACTAGACTGTGCAGGTCACTGTATTTACCCAGGGAAATCACTTCTAGCTGTGGTGGTCTGGACTCAGGTAACACATCACTACACATAAGAGAACCAGTGGATTCATTCTTATCTGGAGTACTTAGTGGAGTGTTAGACAGAAACTCAACGGGCACTTGACTAGCCAGGTCGCCGTATCTATCTAGGGAAGTTACTTCCAGTTGTAATGGTGCACAGGGCTCATGTAACACATTACTACACATAAAAGAAAAGGTATGTTTATCTGGAGTACATTGTGGAATGTTAGACCCACTATCCAGGGAAGTCACTTCTAACAGTGGTGGTCTGGACTCACACATCAAGGAGGTGTTTATCTTTATGTATTGGAGTTGGAGAACGGTGGGTTCTTTTTCTTTCTTCATTTTTTCTGTGTTTACTGAGCCTAAACTTTCTTCCACCCATTCTAAAAACAAGTGTGAAAGAAAATAACGTCACGCGGTATATAGCACGTGAATAGGACTATATTAGCATCAAAATGTCTAAACTATTCTTATATAAAAGTGAACTTACGTTGTACTTAGAACACACTGAATATGCGCATGCAACGCTACAACTAGATGAGTGTTTAACACCCAAAGAATAACTGATCTAGCTCTACTGATGTAGGAAAAAATCCCCCACAAAGATACCACACCTTACGCGCGAAACACTCCGGATACTCGCCCCCTCTGATGGCTTTTTACCTGAACTACGATACAGTAGCTGCTCAACCTATGCATCATGCAACACAGAAACCGTGTGAGAACATATTTTGGCCCTTTGTTTGAGTACAGACTGCTCCGTTGTCCATCTCTTACCCCACAATCATTGTTAGTACAATTCATCCTTAGCTTACCGCGAACGGAAACTTTGCTTGTAAGCTCTTCAAACGATCTTTTCGGTTACTACCGACTTAAAAGGTGCACTTTGTTCCTACAACGAGACGCTTGTGTGAAAAATATAGTTCTGTGACACCTCGCAGGTGCGAGAAATTAGGACACGGGCTGTACGAGTCGTTCAATAACAAACGTATGGCGCACGTGACGCGTTTCCAATCCCTTTAATATATTATCTCTGATTAAAGGAGTTTGCGTACAAAAAGAGCTCGCGATCCAAAAATTGTAGCCGGTCATGCGACTGAAATAACTGCCTTACATTTAAAATGGTGGCAACGGCAGTCCTCATTATCAGACGACAGCAACTCTTAGCACAGACGTCGCCTACAAGGGTCTGAGAGGAAAAGGAAACGTTTCTAAATAGGTTTGAATCGGCCAGGATACTCCTCACACCCGGTGCCAATTAATAAGCAGAATGCTAGCATCATAGCATTGACGTTAGGAGCCACTCCAGCTTTCGAACGTAAAAGCTCACAGTGCTTGTAACAGTGGTCAGTATATGTACAAAGGAAGGAGAACTAAATGCACAAGTCGGTTTCGAGAACAACGGTACAAACGTACATGTACTGGAACTGCGATCGAGATAGAGTATAAGAAACACTTTATCTGTGTGTTTACACAACATAAAACGACATAGCCAGGAAGGCTGTGCGAGAAACGTACAGCTCACAAAACTATGCCATACCACAGGATGTTGAGCCGATGGATCCATAGATATTAGAGTAGAAGGATTGGAAACGGAGCACGTTAGCCATTGAGCCCTGTACATTGCAAAGCGCGGACTCCGCGATGGTGCTAATTCGACGAAGTGACGCCTCGCCCCTCTTGAGAAGAAAGTAAGTTGAGAGCTTATTACAATCTGATAGAAGAATACGATAGCACACAATGCGTACATTCGGGCAAACTTATCGCCATATTTATAGCCCTTTTAGAACCCAAGATACAGAATTTGGAGAGCATACAATATATATTTAACAACTAACCGATACAACTGCCCTAAACTTTTCTTTCTTTATAAACAAGTAGCGTGTCCTGATGCAGCACAAAGTTTTACGTACGGTGAGGTGTGTTGAAGGCGTTCAGGTTGGAGGATCTTGGAGTAACTCCACATTTTACATCGCCATGAACTAACCGACAAAACTACCCTGGTTAAGCTTTTATCTCTATTCGAAAACTTGTTTCAGATAGCTACATCAATTCTACGTATGGTAGTAACCATTTGCTAAGTAACTAAGCTCTGCGTGAAGTCGTGAAAAAAATTCAAAACGGGTATCCATTTTACTATAATGCCCTATTATTACCAGGGATTTGTACTTTGAAGGCTTTATTGACAACCATCCATAAGTTCTCAATCTCATTGCATGGGTTTGCTTTGTTACCAAAATATTGTTTTGTGTTACCAAAATATTGTCTGCAAGGATTGAATAATCATTTTTCCATATCCAGTCTGTTTCACCAGAATGTATAACAGGACCGGCCACAAGTTTCAGCTGCACTGTCCAACAAAACATACACCAAAGTGTCTTCCAGTGAAGATTCCACTCGCAGCAATGTAATTGACATTTTTTTGTTTAGCTGGGTTATGGGTTCCACGAAAGGAGCTGTTGCATTCGAGCACGCGCGGCCATTTCAAAAATGATAAGCGGTCTGAGTACGAGGAACATCGAGGAGTCGGCGCGTGAAGCAGTGTTAATTGAGCCCGTTTCCAATCCTTCTACTATGATGAATCCAAGCACCTTTTATACGCGTATTTTTCACATCGTTCATCTTGCGCTACTATTTACTTAGCGTCTCTTTTTTTAAGCGTGTTAGCGGTGGTCGCGGTAAAACTAAACGTTGTGTAGCCTATAAACGCTTGCACATGGAAACTATATCTTAGAAGTAGGTGAATATTAGCTCATCGACAACTAATCTCACTCTGTAGCTTCCGTGCCTGACTCAAAGCAGACTTGCAAACATACTTACCAGATCAGTGGTATAGTGGTCAATTCTAATCGATGCGCGCGCCGTATAGACTTACATGTATATAAGCGGATGCAGTGATTAGAACGTCACTCAAGCGAAGGCAAGGAGCATGTTTTTGTTCTTAATCATTGTACAATTGAGGAGTGTATGCGAGTACATGTACCTGATCATAAATTGCATGTCTGCAGGTTTCAATTGAAAGAATATGTCGTGCCCAGGTCTGTGGCAAAAATAGGGAGTTAATTTGTTCTACTGAAATGCCTGGCCGGATACCATTGTGGATTGGCCAAAATAATATGCCTGGCTGTGGCCAATGGCATGTTCAGCCGAACATCTTGGGTATGGCCAAAGCGCACGGCATTATATGGGGTTTACATGCTGCATATACATTTTAATATGCGTTCAGCATTCTTGCGTACACTCGTGTCGGCAGACTCGCGATTAAATGTATCGAGTCGTGATCCTCTTCTAATCACGATACATGTATTTCGCTACTGGGAGTAAATATCATGATATTTGTTAATAGATGCTAATGACCGCCACAAACGAGAAAATGATGTCAGTCAACCATAAACCTCATAAGAACAACGCGCGCGAGTATCTTGGGCTCCACAAGGATCCTTTGATTTGTTGGAAAAAGCAGGAGTATTTCAGCATCAAATTGCACCTTCTGAACGAGTATTTTCAACTGCCACAAACATACTTAACTACATCATGGTACTCATCCTAAATAGCCAACGGCCCTTTCTCACTACCTGGTACACTTTTGGCAAGGGCGGTACACTTGTACCTGGTGGTACCTTTTATGTCAGCTGGAAAAAATGGGGGGGGGGGGGGGGGGGACCAAATTTTTCAAAGGGGGACCGATTATTTTCAGAAAATATTGGTCCCCCCGGACCATTTGTTTGGTCCGGGTGGACTGTTTTTTGGGGGGACCAATTGTTACATGACAGGACACATAATCCTAAGGGGGGGGGGGGGGGGGGGGGGGGGGGGAGAGGGGGGACATAATAGTGCATCCTTGGATACATTGCTGGAGTGACTGCTGGTTGCATTCATTCATGCATACAATGTGCACCGTAACTAAAAAGTGCATGGAGGCTTAGTAATATTATTAGTCATATACATGAGCATGCACATTACCTACAGTTGTATGCAACAAATGAACTCTAGTAATAATATGGTCCAATTTATAAAAAAAACTCTCTAAAATACAAAACATTCCATGTACATGCTTTGCCTACTTAATTTTAACACCGCGTCCGTGAAATTCGAATGTTTTTTGGTCGAACATCGTTTTTGGAAAATTAGTCGGAAAATGTCTATTTGCAATACAAACTACATTTTCATGTATCCCAACTCTTTCTAAGATGTACGATGCGAATTTTAATGCAATAGGTTGTACGGAGTCGTACCTGTATTGATTTTAAGTCAACCGGTTCGCCCGTTTTCGGTCGTCAAGAGTAGTTCGGTACACTTTTTTCTTGCATAAGTTCAAACACGTCTGATTGCATAAGTAGGCTTCTATAGATACAAAATAAAGACCGAGAATGTTTTAGGCTCAAAAGTGGCCTGGTTATCGCACCACGACTGTTTCGTTTCTCTTGTGGGGTACCCAGGCTTAATTTACCTCGTACCCAGATTACTATCTCTTGTGCCCAGACTATTGTTACACACAAAATGTCTCTCGCTTGTTCAGCTACGCATAAGAAGCCAATGTGCGACAAGTGTACGGCTGGAACTAAATGTACTAAGTGTTGTTTGTGCCAACCGCGTACGCTTGGTCGTCCAAGAAAGACTAGTGTTGTGATTGGTTCCGAACCGCATCGGGTAAATCCTGTAAGGTCAGCGCGAATCGATACTTGCTCTTTTGCGGACGCCTCTCTCGAGTCTGTTGTTGAAACTACGCCGGATTTAGTTGAGGATGATAGCGATGGCATCAAATATGCATCGCAAGCGCATGTGCTACAAGTCCTCGAGCTGATGGGGTGTACTGATGGGCATGAACATAGCGTGCGGCGACTCCCACACATCGACATCCGGTACCAATTACACGATGCAAATGATATCGACGCTGAGAGTATGAAGCGCATTGAGAATGTGTTTTTGAAAGGTATTAAGGCATGGATTAGCATGCTGCTCTCTAATCTTAGGCTGAAATGTGAGGCAGACATGAAGATGTCTTTCAGCATCCAGTCAGCTATGGCAGCCATAGAAGTACCTGTGATTGAGAAGGAGGCTCAAAACGAGGCATCATTGGTCAGCATCCCTGTTGACATCCTCTCCACTATACCCACAACCATCCGGGATGTTCTAAAGTGTGAGAGAAGGTATACATCCATGGATGCAAGGAAGCTTCTAGTTCCTTTAGCTGATGTGCCCCAGGCATATGTTGCATCACTGCTGAAGATCAGCAATAACTATGCACTGCGTTTGCTATTTCAAGCCAAGGTTGACAGGCTTTACCTCACAT
Organism: Ephydatia muelleri; assembly: GCA_013339895.1. Taxonomy (NCBI): domain Eukaryota; kingdom Metazoa; phylum Porifera; class Demospongiae; order Spongillida; family Spongillidae; genus Ephydatia; species Ephydatia muelleri. Next base: position 29,499 of record JABACO010000124.1, read on the forward strand.
GTGGCGTGAAACTGCAAGAGTATTGTGAAACTCACTCTCGTGTGCCAAGTGACTCAGTAACATTTGCAGTAAGTTTCATATACAGTGATGATAACATCACTCGTCTAGCATGGGAAGCCAAGAAACGAACTCCTAATCGGGACCCGAAATGGAAGGAGTTGAAGAATGTCTATGCAATGAGGTCACTGGTCTTGAAGCAGGATGTTGCTACCATGTACAAGGGGTATGCTGAAAAGATGAGCGAAATGATGCCTGGAAAGCGGCCCATTGGAAGGACACTCTTTTACTCTATTGCAAAGCACATTACTGGTGGGGGAGAGATTCAAGAGGCTCGTGCAGGGGTCGACTACATAAAGGTCAATTTTCACACTGATAACTTTGCCATCATTGACAAAGTTATTGATGTACTTGCCCCACTGTCTGAAATCGACCATGCCTTGCATAATGAGCTATGTGGGCTCCGCAATAATGTGCACACCTTTCTTGGCTACGGCTATGCTATGCATGTGAGGATGGGTGTAAAGGCATCAGGTGCCACTGAACACCATTCCTTCCAGCCTCAAGAGCAAGAACACGATGCCCAGCAGTTTGCTGAATACGAAGCCCTTGAGAGATTGATTTCAGAGCCAAATGCATTTGATGAGCCAGCTACCCAACAGAAATTCGTAAAACAAGTACGAGACCAACTTAACCACTGTGCACAGGCAACAGCAGCTGTGGTAGAGCATGATAATGATTTTGCTACTACACACTCACCACTGTTTGCATTGGACCTTGTACCCAACAGAAAGCCCAATGCAAATCCCAAGCCTGGTGGTCATCTGCAGTGCAATGCCTGCAGAAGTCCCTTCCTCTTTTTTGATAGGCTAAGGCATGTTGCTCTAGTGAAACTTCACGAGGACCCCACCAGACTGGAAGAGATTGCAGATGTGCTTCTCACTGTACACCAGTGTGAGCGACGTACCTTCAGGTATATGGCCCATGTAATGCTAGCTGGCCAGCAAGCACATAAAATGAAGCAGGCCGTGTTGGAAATGGACTCCAGTACAGCGTACATGGTGTTTGATTTCAAACAAAAGTTTTTAGCTAAAGGTTTTCGCGAGGGAGGCGACTCCTATTATGGTAAGAAGGGTATGCTGTGGTGGGGAGCTGGAGTGTATATAAAGCCAGACACTGGGCAGGACGACAGAAGCACTGAGTCCCTTGAGGAAAACCATGTGGAAATTGATTTCACAACAGAGGTACTACGATTACAGCAGCCATTGGAGATGATGAACACGGGAAATGTGGTGCTGGATGACAATGGTGAAGAAGACAGTGAGTATGAGAAGGAAGATGGTGTTTGTGAGGGTGAGGACAATGGTGAGGAGTGTGGCGAGGAGTGTGTGGAAGGTGTACAGTGGAAATCGTGGTACTTGATCCTAAAATTTTTCTTCATGTGAAGTTTGGTCACTTGAATGTATTTTGATTAATGAGAACGTAAATAAAAATCTAACAACGCTCATTTGTTGCATATGTGTTTTTCAATAAGCATTCACAACTAGAATGCGTCACGTGACTTTTTGGTTTCACTACGATTATTGATAGTAAACAAATTACCATTTATAGTTTTAGGCACATTTCTCTCTCGCACGGCTACGAATCATTACGAATCATGGCACATAAGGAGAGTGGCCGTTTTACCATCGTTTGCTCGAGTTAGATTTTTAGTCCGGTAAAAGGAAACGGTGTTTTCGATTCAGACGCCATATTAGATATCGTTTTGTGTTAGGCAAGCCGCTTCGCTTTGCACGAATACTATGTCTCGCAAACTTACAAGATAGCGGTACGATCCTTACTTTATCGTTTGAACTCGTTTCTATAGTGTCAACGCGCCATGCATCGCAAAAAAAATGCTTTCAAAGAAATGGGGCTTGACAACACAGCCATTTACAATGAATTACATTAAAATAGTAACGTTATTCAAGTTATCCACTAGTTATCGATTATGGCTGAGGGCGTTAGTAGTGTTGTTGAAAGCGAAAACGGTTCTTTTCAGAGCCAAATCACTCGTCGCTTGCCGAGAAAGGCTAGTCGAGCTGCAATGTCTGCTTGGAAACCACTTTGTGCGAAGAAATCTCCAAGGGGAGACCCGCGAGCTGGGGCAGCAGCGAAACGGTCCGTACAGCGAGCCAGCAAGATTTTGCTGATGAGCACGGTGAAGAGAAGGACTGCAGCTGCAATCGCAAAAAGTGCCGCGAAAGAGTTGCAGTCTCTAGCGGAATTTATGCCTAACCTTGCTGATACCGATGCAAGAACACTTGCATTGCGATTATACTACATTGAATTGGCAGATGGCGTATCTCCCATTCGTGCTCGAAACAAAGTTAGTCAAATGTTCTTGGTGAGTGCGGCAACAGTGAAAAGATGGTCTTCGTCTTGGGAATCTATTGGAGAAGATGCTTTGTTGGATCATCGAAGCGAACATGAAGAAAGAGATCCATCACTTCTTTTTGGTAGTCCAGCCCTTGTGTTTGAGCTACAAAGCTGGATTAAAAATAGGCTCAAACAAGGTGGCAAGCATAAAGATGGTTATTTGACAATTCAACAATTGCAGAATTACATCAATAATGTTCTTTTCAATGATCCAGACGTTGTGTCACCAGAACTTCTAGATCTTCATGATGCTAGATACCACTCACGTCAGGTATCACGAATGACTGTTCTGCGTTGGATGCACAAGCTGGGCTATAAGTGGGCTGATTCATCCAGAGCTCCTTTTTGTGATCGACACGAGGACCAGGATGTTGTTACCTATCGTAACGAATGGGTAAAGCAAATGTTGGCTTTAAAGCCACGTCTGCCAATTTTAAGTGAGGCAACTGGAAAACCAGAATGGCCCAACCTCCCTGCAGGTGAAAAACCTCTTCTTCATGGCAACCATGATGAGTGCATTTTGTATGCTAATGAAGGGAACCGGTTTGCTTGGGTAAGTGATGATGCTTACCATATGAAGCCGAAAGGAGATGGAGCTACCATTATGGTAAGTGGCGTCTCAGTTCCATGCCAAGGCTGGTTGGGACTAGAAACCATTGAGCCCAAAAGTGATGGAACATGGAAGCACGATAATGTAATGAATAATCTGAAAAAAGTTATTGATCAATTCGAACATTTGTATCCAGGATGCCAATTGTTGTTGACATATGATAATGCTCCCTCTCACACTGCTGTAAAAAAAGGGTCACTGTCTACTGCTCGTATGAACATGACTGATGGAGGCAAGCAACCAATCATTACACAAATGGGATGGTTTGAAACATTTGATTTGGCCACAAATTCGATGAAGAAAGTGTTACAGCAAATGTGGTATCCAGGGCAAGATGGAACACCCATTGCTAAGGGTGCATTACGAGTATGTAAAGAGCGAGGTTTAAAAGGGATTGAAAAAATGAGACTGGATGATCTAAGGGCATTGCTAGCATCCCAACCTGATTTTGCAAGTGTGAAACCAGAGATCCAACAAGAAGCAGAGAGACGTGGACACATTCTACTGTTTGGCCCAAAGTGTCATCCAGAATGCATGCATGTTGAAATGTGCTGGGCACATGTCAAGCAATACTGTAGACAACATTGTGGACAGAGTATTACTGCTCTCCGAACCAGCCTCCAACATGCATTGTCAGAACAGCACCTGACAGTGAAGCAACATACCGCCTTCTCCCAACACACTTGGAAGTGGATTGAGGCGTACTCACATGAAGCAGATGGTGTTGCAGTGTATGAAGCAATGAAAGCTCTCAAAAAACTACATAGGCACCATCGCAAGGGAATACACACATCAATCCCTTTACCATCCAGCCAATAACAACACTTTTGCAATTTAATATGCATGTCTGAACATGTATAATGTATAACTGACTATAACTCTTCATGTCCTATAATCAAATAGATCCTGTTTTCCATTAGCTTCCCACGACGAAGACCATCTTTTTACTGTTATCACACTTACCAAGAACATTTGACTAACTTTGTTTCGAGCACGAATGGGAGATACGCCATCTGCCAATTCAATGTAGTATAATCGCAATGCAAGTGTTCTTGCATCCGTATCAGCAAGGTTAGGCATAAATTCCGCTAGAGACTGCAACTCCTTTGCGGCACTTGTTGCAATTGCAGCTGCAGTCCTTCTCTTCGTCGTGTACGGACCGTTTCGCTGCTGCCCCGCTCGCGGGTCTCCCCTTGGAGATTTTTTCACAAAGTGGTTTCCAAGCAGACATTGCAGCTCGACTAGCCTTTCTCGGCAAGCGACGAGTGATTTGGCTCTGAAAAGAACCGTTTTCGCTTTCAACAACACTACCAACGCCCTCAGCCATAATCGATAACTAGTGGATAACTTGAATAACGTTACTATTTTAATGTAATTCATTGTAAATGGCTGTGTTGTCAAGCCCCATTTCTTTGAAAGCATTTTTTTTGCGATGCATGGCGCGTTGACACTATAGAAACGAGTTCAAACGATAAAGTAAGGATCGTACCGCTATCTTGTAAGTTTGCGAGACATAATATTCGTGCAAAGCGAAGCGGCTTGCCTAACACAAAACGATATCTAATATGGCGTCTGAATCGAAAACACCGTTTCCTTTTACCGGACTAAAAATCTAACTCGAGCAAACGATGGTAAAACGGCCACTCTCCTTATGTGCCATGATTCGTAATGATTCGTAGCCGTGCGAGAGAGAAATGTGCCTAAAACTATAAATGGTAATTTGTTTACTATCAATAATCGTAGTGAAACCAAAAAGTCACGTGACGCATTCTAGTTGTGAATGCTTATTGAAAAACACATATGCAACAAATGAGCGTTGTTAGATTTTATTTACGTTCTCATTAATCAAAATACATTCAAGTGACCAAACTTCACATGAAGAAAAATTTTAGGATCAAGTACCACGATTTCCACTGTAGGGGGTGTTGAGGAGGACGATGGTATGAAAGATGACGATAAAGAAGATAGTGAGAAAGAGGGTGAGGATGATGGTGAGGATGATGGTGAGGAGGAGTGTGCAGAAGGTGTAGGGGATGTTGAGGATGATGATGGTATGAAAGATGACGATAAAGAAGATAGTGAGAAAGAGGGTGAGGATGATGGTGAGGAGGAGTGTGCAGAAGGTGTAGGGGATGTTGAGGATGATGATGGTGTGCATGCCAATCAAGAGGCGGAAGAGGATTATGTGGAAGAAGTAAGTCTTCACTACTTTGACTGCATTGTTCAAGGAGAACAAAAGGCAGATGGCAATATTGTTTTATCATGCTTGGAAGCAGCCCTTCATGCATTGAAGAAGAGATTTCCCCACGTTTGTAAGATCATAGTGCAGAGTGATAATGCCAAGAACCTAGCTGGCAGGCAAACCAAGCTGCTCCTCCCACATGTGTGCTCTGCTGCAGGGCTCAAGTTAATGGCATATTACCACAATGAGGCACAGAGTGGCAAGGACATCTGTGATACGCACTTCTCCCATCAGCAAACACAAGTAGATGCATACTTGGTGAAGGGAAGTGGTGGGAGGAAAGTGTCAACACCTAAGCAGCTTGCTGTTGCTCTCATAGATTCCTCTGTTAGCAACGCAACTATATTGTTATTGAAGCCGGACTTTAAAGCCCCATATCGCTCTGCAGCGATTCCTTCCATACCTGGTATATCTGGATTTTATGCAGCCCACAGTGGCGGACGGAGGGGGGGGGGGGGGGGGCACAAGGGGCCTGTGCCCCCCCCCCTCCCCCGTTAAATGAATAGATGCGGTCATACGGTAATAACGGTATACACGACTGAAAACCATCAAATGATTACAATACCGCAGTCAGATATATCACATTGATTGTGGTCTCATTAATTAATCACACACAATTTATAATCCTGGGACCATATCATGGCTGCCTATGAAGAACAATCTGACGCTAGCGTTAACCAGGTAAAGAAAAGAAAGGCGTCTGTGATTACGGATTTCTTCTGTAAACGATCAGCGTTAGTAAGTATAGTACATGAAGCACAATAATTATGCAGCTCTATTGGTCAGCTGCTTCCAAAGAAAGTCACCCAAGCAACCTTTTGTCTGCCCTAAGGGCTTGTAGGAAGCAGCAATTTCCAAACGTTCATACCATCCTTCATATTATGACAGTTTGGCCTCTAACGAGTTGCGAGATAGCGCAGTGGACTAAGGAGGCTAAAAACGTACCTCAGGTCAACAATGACGGGGGAAAGGATGAATGGATTGGCTCTGCTAGCTGTACATAGATGTATCAGCGTTTCTGTGAAGGAAACAATTGATGCTTTTGCAAGCAAACAGCCACGGAGAATGAAGCTTTCCTTCATCTTGGAGGATGCAGCCACTGATGCTACTGATGAATAATAAAATTATTGTATGCAGCGGTGTGAATTAAAATTAATGATTGCATGGGTTTTAAATTATCATTATTTTTACGTAGTTTTGGAAGGTTTTAAAATGTAAAAACCGTTTGCTTCTGGGGCTCTGCCCCAGACCCCGATGGGGGAGCTCACAGCGCTCCCCCATACCCCCTAGCTGTGAGTATTTGGGGTCCCGCCCACAAGCGTGACCCCCCCCCCCCCCCTCCTAAATCCTGCGTCCGCCGCTGGCCCAGTATGTTACAACTGCGGAAAAGCAACAGATGGTCAGGTTTTATAACTGCCTTGGCCAGAAGGTACCATCTGTCTGTATCCCTATACCATCTTGTCCTGCCAAATCTTTGATTACCCCAATGGGTACGCAAGGCATCAATTTCACGGGAGTCACTGTGCTTCTAAATAGCGACAGTGAAAACACACGGATGCAAGCAAGGAAGGACCAAAATCGATATCGCAGGAGAACAAAGGGGTTGAGCAAGAGAGAAGGGCAACGTTTGAAGAAACAATGTGAGGATGATGAGGCATTGAAGGCAATACAGGAAGTGTACCCACAATGTGCCGACTGCCTGTATCACTTTAAGTCACAACGTGTCTTAGGTAAGCACATATGTTGTGGACGTATGGAGTCTCGTGATGCCCTGACCAATGCAATGAAACATGCCAACAAGCTTTTGGTCAGCATGGACTTCACAGTTGATGGTGCTATTGCCCAAGCTTCTCACATATTTGAGACGAGATACGCAACCTTTGAACCTAACTTTTATGCCGGATGGGCTCACACCCGGAAAAGTATGCATCCAGACCTCACTGCTAGGGTAATCAGCATTATTCATGATTGCTGGAAGGCCGGAGAGACTAAAGATCTTGGCAAAGTCAAGATATCTGCAGATGGTGTGTTCTCTCGATTAGAAGAGCTGCAATTGCAGCATGCCATCCGTCTAAGCGAGCTTCCACTTGCAGGAAAAATCAGGGCTGTGTATCAAAGCATCGGTCAGAAGTCCCAGGTACAAACATCTGCTGGCCAGAAGCGTGGAAGGCACCAAGAGGAGGGATCAAGTAGTGCAAGCCAGAAAAAGCCCAGGATAGCATATGAAGAAATTGATATGGAAAAGGAACTGACTCATTGGAAGAAGTACGAGCTAGAGGTGTACCTAAGTCATCATCACCTGAAGAAAACTGGGAACAAGCCAGAACTAGTGTCTAGAGTTAAAGAACACATGCGTGCAGCTAGTAACTAACCTGTTTATGTACATGTATGTGTTTAACTTTTACGCGTAAGCTTGCACGTAATAAAATTATTGAAATTTGCGCGTGAATTATTATAACGGTTAGTAATAAAAAATAAGTCTGGAAACGAGGTTGAACTGTCTGAGTGTTAGTTTTCATTGTAGCACGAACGCATGCAGCCAAATTTGTTGCAAACTCTACCTATCCGATCGAGGTGAGTATAAGGACGCTGTTTTTGAGCATTGAAAACACCTCAGAAAAATGTGTACCTTTTGCGGAGACGGTCGTACCCTCTACACTTTAAACGAATGCAGTTTCCGAAACATAACGAGTTACTATGTATTTATAACGCCAAACTACGTACAGAGGGTTGATCTAACAGGCACGCATGTATAAATAGCAATTGCAATCCTTCCGACTAATTTTAGAAAAAGTGAGTTCGACAAAAAATGCTAAAAAAACACTTGAATTTCACGGACGCGGTGTTAATGAGCATTGCCATGTACGTTGCTGGGAAAAGGACTCTTGTCTGCTTTTCTAACTTGTTCACGCATCCTGGCATCAAATACTTCAAGATCACCTGATGCATTAGTAACCATATTCACAGACACGTTATCTTCTTGATTGTCATTTCTTTCAAATTGGATAGTTGTCACTGTACCATTCACCACTGTAGCTTTGACTTTCAAGTCCTTGTGCAAACGCGACTGCAGAATGCTTACTATCATGTCTTTCTTTGGTTCCAGCAACAACAAATACCATATTAGGGATCCCACCATGTAAATCAAAGGCAGGCTGATTAGAATACTGATAGTAACCAGTAAAGCATTGATGGTTTCCCTTTGATTGAGGTCGCTACTGTACTGTAAGATATATCCATTGAGGATACTTATGAAAGCAAGGTTAGAAAAGATAAGGATGTCAATAAAGTTATATGCAACCACTTTGTATGGTTGCAGAAAGACAATCAAAGCAACCATTGCAATGCAAAGAAATTGCTGACATGTGAACTGTAGACTAACACTTGGGAGGAATATGAAAACGCCATTCACAATCAGGCGAAAGAAGAAATATGCACTTGCAAAATAGCGCCTATTGTCTAGAAAACATCCTTGAAATGCATCGAGGAAAATATTTATCTTGTCAGCGGGGTAGTGCTTCATTATTGCTGGCACTCGACTGATGCACTTTTCAAACAGACGTACAGGGAATCCAAGCAGTATGATGGGAAGTACGATGATTAGCACTGTGATGAAGGAGGAAGGCAAAGCGTACCTCCAATAACCTGAATCGTACTGAGCAGCATAGTAGTACCTTGTCACCCCAATGTCTAAACCACTTGCATCCCTAAAGCGCACCTGGCTAAGGACTTTAGAAGCTGTTATGCTGACCTTGTTGTATGACAGCAGTAGAAATGCTGCAAAGGCCAAAATAGGTGAAAAACTAAAGGCCTTGGTGCATGACAACTTTTGATTTCCTCGATTCTCATGTCTTCTATTCCAGCAACAGATCTTGACAATGCACGTCAACTTCGTAACCTGGTAACATGCCATCACAATAAGAATCATAACACATGGCACGATGGCCACCACGTAGTTCAGTTCAATGACATCAAGTGTGCTGAGCTGTGTTCCAATACAGAATGGGTTCAAAAGGTAAGCAAAGAAATCTAAATTGAAAACACGATATATAAACGAGCAACCTTTGAAGTATACCATTGTGCCCTTATAGATGTCACTACCAATAGTAAGTTGGCTGTTAAAGGTAGCATCAAATGAGGAAACAATAGCTTGACCGAACAGAATGAATGCATTGGCTGGACCAGTGGTGAGTTTAACATTGAAGAGGATAATGACAAGGAAGAACAGTACCAATGGAATGTACACTATTCCTATGTATTTAAAGACATTACCTACCAACTGAGATGAGTCACATGGTACACAGGAGTAAGCGTCATCATTTATTGAAGGTGCGTATGATGGAACACACTCGCCACACACAAAACCCATTCTATTAGGAGCACAAACGACACTATCCAATGCTGAAGCATTCAATGGGAGGTAGATATATGTGTCTGATAATTGGAAAACAGATGCACCACTAGAACCTTTTTTGCAGAAGCCTTGAGGGCATGTTGCCACTACTAGCTCAGCCCTGCTGAGTTCAGGAACAAACCCTATCCAGTATCCAACTTTTATAAGAGCAGCAAACTTAACAGAATTTCCACCTAAGCAAAACACAATGGAATTAAATGTCTCACTGGGATCACATTTGCAGGTATCATTCTGATCATTTGTGTCCTGTGATAGCCCAGGAGGGCATGGAAGGAGCTGCACTGTGATCTCACTGTGCCACATTCCGTTGCCAGTTCCCTCCAGGGTCAGAATAATTGTTTGATTTGCACTTCCATTTCCATTTAACTGAATAATTCCATCTACTGCAACATAAAATCCAGGGTCAACTGATGCTACTGGTTGAGGATCTTGCGTGCCAATGGTAGTTATAAATGCTGTATGTCCATTAATATCATGTCCCAACTCATCTGTTATATTGATTGGCAATTGGTATATCATTCCAGGAAATGTTACAGCTTTACCAGCTGATAATTTTCCAAATCCTGTTCCTATTTCACCCGTGCAGTTATCATCATAATTCCAGAATGTGAGATTCCAACAAAACACGGTTTTACTCTCATTCGGAGTAGCTGTGAACAGAGAGCAAGGAAGTATGGATGTTGAGTAGATTGAGTTTCCACTAATACTTGCAGTGTTGTTTCGGAATATGAAATGTGCTGTCCACTGGTCTGGCGGTACAAGAAATGGATTGTATCGAATGAAACATTTTGAGTATGAGGAAAAAGATTCTCTCTCAATATATGAATTGTATATAGCTCCTCCATAAGTCGACACTCTATTGCCTTCAAACCTTGCATTGGTGTAGTTACTGATGAGCATTGAGGCATCACCCAGCAGAGATATGGCACCTCCCTTGTCACCTGTGTTATTGAAGAAAGATACATTGGATGAAGTGAAGTCCACATATGCACCCACAACTGCCAAAGCTGATCCACTGTTATTTGTAAATAAAATGGCGCCGTTAAATGTGGCATCTAATCCATTGAGGTACACAGCTCCTATCCCAATATAATGCTCTGCGACTCTTCTGTCTTCGTGCGCATTCAAGAAGTTGTTGGTGAAAGTGCACATTTGGAAATCAATAACCGGTGTAATCAAACTAACAGAATTCAGTGCAATGTAGGAGCCATAAACTGCTGATCCTAGCTCAGCTTCATTACTTTCGAAGGTGCAGTTGAAAACCAAAATCTCTGGTATAGATTTTTCGGCGCTTAAAAGTGAAGGTAACACTGCGATCGCTCCTCCCGTGAACGCGTGATTGTTCATAAAAGTTGAGCTTCTTAGGGTGAAGTTATTTGCCCCAATGTTCTGATTGTCACCCGGAGTGTAGTAAGCCACTCGCAGTCCCCCTCCTTCGACAGCTGCTGAATTGTTTGAGAAGGTACTTTCTATTTCAATCACATTCCCCATCGCCGCATCATGAAATTCGGCATACAATCCTCCTCCCCAGACAGCCGTATTGTTTTGAAATGTGCAGTTGGACAGTGTGATAGTATTGTCCGAAGCACTGCGTTTAAAAAACAAAGCGAGACCTCCTCCTTTACCAAACGCGTCATGGTTGCACGCGTATGGAATGATGAAGGTTGGAATGTTGACTGCCACGTTTCCAGTAAACGTGGAATTCGTGAAGTCATACATTGATCCCTTATTGTGCTGTAGTGACGAGGGAGCACAGAATTCTCCCGGAGCGGAGTAGGTGAATTCAATGCCAAACCCTCCTCCTCCGGGGGTTGTGCGGTCTTGTGCGACGTTGTTGGAGAATACGGAGTTTGCTATGAGGTTTTTTCCCGTCGTGTCGTACATGATGACGCCCATACCGAACGAGTTAGTAACGGTGACGTGACGCAAGCTGACAGAATCGCACAGCTGAAAGTACAGCGCTACTGTAAACTTTAGCAGTGTGTAGGGGCTCTCAGTGTCGCTCAGGTTTCGGCTAGTACTGTTGTGTGAAGTGCCGCAGCCGAGAAACACCACATTTTCGATGGCAAGAAAAGAAACGTTTTCGAAAGACAAGCCGGCATTTCGCGCACACCTCACCGTGGACGAAGTGCCGTTGCTCGCTATGGTGATGTTCCGGAGGTTAGCGAGGGTGTTGGGTTCCCCACCAACGAGCGAGTGATCCCCCGCGGCGCTGAGCAAGTAGAGAGTGGAGTGGTTAGCGTACCTCAGGGCGTAGCTCAGAGTCGCGCACCGAAACCCAGAGAGGGGGTCGAGGCACTGCGAGTCGTCTCTTCCACTAGAGGGATCCACTGATATTGTGTTGTCGCTCGGGACGTTTAGACATATGCCGCTAACAATGAATGGCGATAGGAGAAGAAGAATCCTGGGCACCATTACTAGAGTCGGCATACCTCCGCAACTCGAACTACCACGGACTATTTGAGCTTAATTTGTATGTCTACATTTATACATAGGTGTCGCGTGACTCTCTGGTCATTAGCACCTAAGGTACATGTGACTCCCCCTGGCGCCAACGTAAGATGGAAGAGTTTAAGGAGGATGATTGAGTTTAACGTATTTGAGAAGTACCTTGTGCACCGTAAGTTATCCAAATCATTTCTCGAAGGCCGATCAGTAAAGCAAATTAAAGAAGAAAGTCAGCTATAAAAAAGAACGTGAATGAATAGGAGGGCTATGAGGCGCACTTGTATTCGAACAGATAAGGAGAAAAAGCGTGTCCTGTAGTAGTCGTGTCATAACGGTTTGGCAGGTTTGCGAAATGTTTTTTTTTTTATATGTGTGTGCATGTGCGTGTGAGGAAGGTGATGATAATTTTAATTCAGTTAGTCAGTAGTGCATGTGGGTAAAGAGCACTAGAATTGAATGAGCTCAGGAAATCGGGCCTCTTTTGATTGGTATGCAGACTATATAGTTCAGCATGCTATGTTGATGTGACTAATTAGAGATAAGATCAGTGCTAAAGCAATGGAAAACATTGCAATTGCACAAGCTAAAGACAAATTGTAGAGACATGCATACCCTAAGGTAATGTTTATATTGTATACCATTGTTGTACGCACACTTGTTCTCCTGGAAAAGTGGTAGGGATTCTACAATTATAGATGACAAACTCAAGCCTTGCTGAAAGGGTGCGGTACATGCTGACCTGGCAAGGGTTGTCTATACTCTATATGCAGAGATAACTGGTTACAGGGACGGTGTTGAAGAAAGCTGTTCACACTAGTCAGCAAACTGAATATCATCCAACCCTCCTACACTGTATAGCATCATCATGTCAAAAGAGAACTGCTTGCCAAATGGTGGACTTGCATGCATTTGCCTATAGTCTCCTGAGCCGAGTAAATTAACATCACCAGCAGAATCAGTATCAGCAAATGTCAATGTCCTGTCACCAAAAAATGAAAACTGCTCACAAATCAGCTTTAGTGATTGTCCCTCATCACCCGAGAAGAGTGAACTCTCTGGCCCACCATCCTTGTCAACAGATTTCGATGCCTATTCCATTTATCATTAGAAGATAACATTGACTGCTCTCCAATTGTAGTAAATGAGTGTGTTCCATCTCGTGAGATGTGTAAAAATGAGAAGCAGAAACAGGATTCCTGTGAACTGAAAGCGGTTACCAAGGAAGAAGCAGTAATAACTAGACAACATGTCAAACACAGTTTGTATGTAAATAATGAGACATTTTATACTGCAAAGCTTGCGTTTGGTGTTAATTGAATGGGGAGTCATTGATACCTAGATGCGACTGACTCCCTACGGATTCGTTCCTACCGTGGGCGGTCATTTATAGGACCAATCTTCGGGGGAGTCATTGATCCCTTAGCGTTCGGTGAGGGGGTCAACTATCCCTAGGGATCAATGACCAGGAGTCATTAACCCAGTGTCCACTTTCGGCAGAAATGAGAGAACAATCTATAATTTGGAACTTAATGAACGGATCGCTATTTCCAAATATCTCTCAATCCTGCCTATGTTTTGGTGCGTTCTTTGGTAGCTAGGACTAAGGTATTGCAGTTACACCTACTTCCGGTTATCTTGGAGCATGTACAAACTAAGCATGCTCAAAGCCGAACTACTAACGTGCGTGAATTCTAACACTCACCGAGTGAGGAATCCGGTATGATGATAAATTGAAGCTAATTGGAGGTGTCGCGATTGAATCAGGAGTGAAGAGAGACTTGTATTCTACCCCATTGTATCGTCATTTACTTGATTTATACTCCACGAGTCCCTATACCTTGGAAGATCTCGCGGCTGAGAAAGTATATAATCAATTCATATGTGGATAGGTTCAGGAGAGAAATGTCTTTGTAACATGACATGCAGCCTACGTCTATACACTATAGAAATACACTATAAAGATTCAGGTTTGGATTCACAAGGTATAAACTACACGACAAACGTAACGTTCTGAATGTGGTTAATTTGGTACACCTTAGTACGAATACCACATTTGCCACTTTACCTAATATAGGCAAATGTGGTACTAGCACCAATGTATGCCTAATCAACCACACATTGTAGTGCAATACCATAGTGGAATTTTCCACATTTCAAATACAGCAGCTAGCAGCTGTAATATTATTTGCTAAACTGCAGTTACACCCACTTCCGGTTACCTTGGTGGGTGTGCTTGGCATACACTGCATGCATGTGTAAACTAAGCATGTTCAAAGCCGAACTACTGACTTCAATTCTAAGACTAAGGGACGTTGGTATATTTGCTGCAATCGCTAAAATTGCTTGCACGCTATATACGTGTGTAACACAGCATGCAAATGCAGGACGGGATTGGTTATTCCCGTTTAAATTTTGTGCGTTCGGCATTCGCGCTGCCGCGAACTCTCGTTATGACAATAATTATTTGACAGAAATAAATTATGCATGTAACGGCAGTGCTGCCACGATATATCTCGCGATTCTATTATAATAACGCAATAGCTGTATATCACAAAATTATATCCAATCACGCGAATGGACGACGTATACCGACGAAGCCATTACAGTTCAGAAAAAAGAAAAAAAAACTCTCTTTTAATCGATTAGTTGCATGCAAGTATAACTGAGTGACCGTTTCCACTGACATTTGGTGTGTTGATTTGTTGTGCAAAGTTATGAAACGTATGTTAATCAAATCGTGCAAAAAAGTGATTGAGACACGAATAATTCATTTATTAATATATATGAGCTAATCCTATATCACATTCGCCTAACAGGTTCATAGTGGTCACATGTATTGACCAGATAAACAGCTTCTTTGGAATGCTCATGCACAACATTGCTGTTTTCACATGGATGTGGCAAAAAGTGTAGCCACTTGTTAGAATGTCCAGATTGACAAAACACTCCGCTACATATTGAACACTGCAAAAATTTCAACTTCCGTAGCCCAGACAGATGAACTGTGCATGTCTGTTCTTGCTAGATGTTTCATGAGCATTAAGGTAGCATGACAAATTTTCAGCATGTTTGATGTTGCAATAGCTCTGAGTTCTAGGTGTTCATCTTGGGAGCCAGTTATAACAAATGCCAAAGCTCTAAAAAGCAGTTACCATCTCTTTGAATTCTTACTGTTGCAGCAGGCTGGTGGGAAATGCTATATTCTTTAGGTTGAAGAATGTGAGTAATATTCCTTCTAACAAACGTCATGCCAAGCCTTTGCATAGACTTCTTTGCCACTCATCACATGGTGGCAAGTATGTGATAGTAGATGTCTTTTGACCATCTTCAGCAATTTCCTCTATCACATCATCTGGGTGTCTTGAAGTTTGATCTTCACTTTCCACAATTTTCTTCAAGCTAAATTCATCTTTGCTAGAGAACAATCTTCGTTTAGCACACACCCACTGGCAAAATGAATCAAGCTGTGCTGAAGACATTAGATAGTATACGCTTCCCAATAAATGGAGTGGCTTCAGAGTTCCCCCACCACCTGCTGTACACCAAACATCAATTAACTCTACTGCTTTGACAATGCTGTATGCTCTGTCCACATAGGAGTATACCTTCTTCTTAAATGCCTCAAATTCATCACATAAATCCTCACTTATGATTACAAAGTCACCTCCACATACTTCTCGCAGCTGTACTCCACCAAAGCATGTTCTGTATTCTATCCATAATGCCACTGTAGTGTCCTTGCTAAGAGCAAATCTCTATCCTTTAGCTTTAAATCTGGTAATATCTCCTAAAATGAATAACAATAAACGTTAATATACATGTATAAAGAATGCATGCATTTCACTTACATCGAATGCTTCATCATCCTCCTTAGCTTCATAGTGTATACCATCTCTAGCCCTTTTTCTCTAATTTCTATACATTCTTTTGCTTCCTCATCCGATCGCCGCTGATCACTTCACAAAAACACTTGTTTAAAGGGGGGGGGACCATAATACGCATGCGCGGACCAAATATTTCAGACAAAATTAGTCCGGGGGGAACGATTTTTTCATAAAAATTGGTCCGGGGGGACCAATTTTTGGGGGGAACCAAAATTTTCGCGACAGTCCCCTTACGATAACATGTCACCATTTGGGTCTCTCTCCATAGACAGTTTTCATATTATATGCATCCCCCTGTTGAATCTATAAGCCCCTCCATCCATCCAGATAGTGCATTCTGCAAAAATGGAGATGTTAGGTTACCCAAATCCACTCCAATTCTCAGGATTGAGATGGTGACAAGATCTATAATAACCTAGTTGATTTACCTTTTGAGAGTTTTTTCACTAAACCGGCTAGGTCTTATTCCATCCGAGGTCATCCTCGTATCCTGCGATCCAAACATTTACCCCATCATGCATTCCGAGCGCATTTTTTCACTGAACGTGTGATACCTATATGGAACCACTTACCCCATGATGTTGTCACTTCATTGAACATTACAGTTATTCGTACCCGACTTAGATCTGTTGACCTATCACCCTTTTGTACGTTATATCCCTTCCATGTTTAGGCAGTTTGTAAGTGCACGTACTCATTGTGCCACTACTTGCCTTTTTGCATATGTATTTGTGTTTATATGTATGCAATCAATCAATCAATCAATCAAAAAACTAAGCATGCTCAAAGCCGAACTACTAACTTGAATTCTAACACTAAGGGATACGATGGTATATTTGCTGCAATCGCTAAAATTGCTTGCACGCTATATACGGTGTGTAACACAGCATGCAACTGAATGCATGACGGGATTGACCCGTTTGAATGTTCTGCGTTCGGCTGCCGCGAACTCCCGCCTTATGACAATAATTATTGGACATAAATAATTTATGCATGTAACGGCAGTGCTGCCACGATATATTTCGCGATTCTATTTTAAGATCGCAATAGCTGTACAGCACGTCCACTGAACGGACATATACGGACGAAGCTTTTTAATTTACGGAGTTCTTGAATTTAAGGATCTGGTTTTCAACCACTTCCTACATTGTACAGTAGCATCATAGGAATAGGCAAACGTGTCATACAATAACAAGAATCCGAGTAACCACAGGTAAAATGATACCATTAGCTATCAAATCAGAAAAGTTAATGCAATACTTAAGGCCACTTTGACTATACCGGCATTAACGTTTTGTAACACATAATACACTGAAGTTCACAAAAAGAGCGCTTTGTTAGCGCAATCGTGTGGTAGCTTAGAGTACCCAAAATATATTGACTTCACAATAAATGAGATCGTTTCCGCGAAAAGGATACATTATAAAATTTCCAGTACGCGCAATAGAAATGTAACGCTTGCGTTGAAATGTATGGCTAATTATAAATGCAGAGCCTTACAACTCCTTAATTAACAGATACTTCGATTCTCAGTGCGTAAGAAGCAGTGTGTATAGACATTGTAGACTTCTAGAATATCAACAACAAAAAATTGAAATCTTGCGTTATGTTCGGAAACGATCCATTTGCATACATGTATACATGCGCATGCGCAATACATACAATAATGTTCAACTACTACACTTGTCTTCCTTCAGATAACAGGCTTAATATCGTTCGGTCTGCAGTGATGCCGCGGTCAGCTATTATCGATCCGGTCACGTTCACGGCTAACCGTACCGGTCACGTTTACGGCTAACCGTACCGGTCACGTTTACGGACGAAGAGTGACCGTGCTTTACCAATACGGTCACGTTGGCGGTTTGACGGTTGGCCGCCTGGGTTCAACCCGGTCCCGGTCAATATCCGGCCACAGCACAAATTAATAACCATCGTATTTATATTTTATGTATTAAAAAGTTTGTTACACCGCAAAAATATTACTCTTCCACTCTGCCAGCATCCATCCGCCATCTCTTGCAATCAATTACGAGCTTTAACTGAGAAAATACCCTTTCAGAGGGAGCACTGGACGCCGGAATGGCTACATACTTTAGGGCTAGCAGAGCAATGTGAGGGAAGTTAGCTTCATGGTCGCTCCACCATTGCATCACGTCATTAACGCGCCAGTTGGTTTGTGGTTCCAGCATATAGCGCTTGAACTCCTCTTCTATGCTGTCCCTCGCGCTCCTGTTTGCCACCCCAAGAAGAATCTCTTTGGTAGCAGTACATGACTGCAGCAGAATGCAGTTGATATTGTAAGTAAAAAATTACATTGACTCACATCAAATTCAAACAATGCATCCAGAGCTGATTGATTGGGCGCAACATCTTCCTGAATGTCTAATGAGTATCGCGAGTTGGAGGATCAGGATGACTTTCTATCCCAGTAGCAATAAGCAACTCATCCTCCTCCCTTCTAGTTGGTTCCAACCAACTCAAAATTTTATGGTCAGGGTGGACCAGCGCAGCATCAGTTAGTAAAAAGGATGAGGTCCACCTCCTTCTTGGAATTTTGGTATTGCCACTAGCATATGTTCAGTTGCAATGTCAATGACATGTGTGTTGTGCATGCACAAAATACTAGTCAGTCAGAGTACTTCTCATTTGCAGGTGTTCGAGAATGGGACGAGCTCCCTTCATGAGTATTTTTTTCGTGTCTCAAAACTGGGTTCAAAACCAGATCTGAATTAATTGTAGCGTTTAAAGTTGTGATGAGTCTTGAAACACTAGAAAGAGTCGGGTACCTTTCACCTTCAAAGAATACAGACATTTCTCTCTGTGGTTTCAGTAATTGGCACTGCAAATAGAACATCCTTTATGCATGGACATACATGACTCAGAAAACATGCATTATCATCCCTCTCTTGTCAAAATGCAATACCTTATCACACATGTTAAGCATGTATATTATAGTCTAACCAATTTGTTTGCAGACATCCACTGTTCCTCAGTTGGTACAGGAAGTATGTTAAATTCTTTACACACTTCTTTTATGAAAGGCTTCAATTTAATACACCTCTCCAACATGTAGTACGTAGAATTCCAACGTGTGACAATGTCTTTTATCACAGTTAGAGCAGAGGGA
The DNA here is from genome assembly GCA_013339895.1 of Ephydatia muelleri. Classification (NCBI taxonomy): domain Eukaryota; kingdom Metazoa; phylum Porifera; class Demospongiae; order Spongillida; family Spongillidae; genus Ephydatia; species Ephydatia muelleri. Next base: position 48,639 of record JABACO010000124.1, read on the forward strand.
AAAGAACTGGTTCTACTTGGACATCTATTAAAAAAAAATAATGCATGTCCAATATTACTACAGAACATTATATTTACCTTCATTACTGTCATTGATGATTTCCATAATGTCTTTATCAGCTTTGATCTTTTCCTTTTGTAACCTTTTGAGGTGCTCTAACCTTTGAGAGCTGTTACGGATTGCATTTGTGATGTCCCGGAAAAGTTGAATGAATTCCCGAGTAGCATGATCAGGAATCTAAACATGTGACATGCCATATGGACTCTCGTTGCAACACGCTATAATAATAAAGTAACCTTTTTTTTTGCATGGATCAATTGCATTTTTGACAACAAGACTGAATGTATGAGGCACACACTGTGTTCTCTTCCGTCACATCATCATCCAGCAGTTGCTGAACTGCTGCTTTGAAATTGGCACCATTATCTGTGGTAATGCTGTCCAATCTGGTACCCATCTGTTATCGCACCTCACTACACTCTTTGAGCAATGTTGCAATGTTTTCTGCTGTGTGGGACTCTGCAAAACATAATACACACTCACAATTCAATGGAATCAAGATAAACTTATATCCATATCAGATACATTGTCAACAGACACAGCCAGCACAGCTGATAACAATTTCCAACTGCATCTCGCCAGTTGCAAGTTCTGCCCGGTGTGTGGCACTCGATCAATCCAATGCCCTGTCACTAACATAAGATTTTCTCCAGTATGGGCTGTAGCACCATCAGCAGTCAATGGTGTTGACGATGCACGTTTCACAGAAAATATAATCTGTTGGCCGGATTGAATGAAACTTGAAATATACATGTATATTATAACACTTACGCTTATCATGTATTCCAAACATGATAAAGGCAATAAAATTAATAGAATTATAAGGTATATAACACAGTGCAAAAAGTTTGTTATGCGACACTGTATATTATAACGTATATTCGAATATAAGCAGCAATATAAGCTGTCTGCGTATTGAACATTATAAGCAAATGCGCATATTGAAATATTGTCAGTCACGTGCGGTTTCTGGTATCTTAGCAAACCTTTGAATTTCATTAATGTTACACGGTTTGGTGAACCGCGCACTATCGTAATTTGGGCTTTGACCTTCCGTAAACCAGTCCTCCGCCCCCCCCATCCCCACTCCCCCTTTGCATCTGCTTGGTTTATAAAACTTTTCTTCGCACATATAAGTGGTACAACACCAAACACAAATATTCAAACACCATAGTGCCTTAAGACAGCGGTTCCCAAGTACTAACTTAGTGTGACCTGATAAAGACGAGAATATAATAACATTTGGCGCCAATTGAAATGGCCATACTTACCTCTAGTGATGGACTTGTTGGTGCTGACTAACCAAATGCGCACAAAAGAAAAATACATTTTAGTGCCCCCAGCATACTTACCAGTTCGAATAGAAACGCTGCAGAAAAGCAAAATGAAGTTAGCAAAGCCATTGCGTACTTACCTCAGCAGAATCGACCCGCGCTTGTGATAGCCGAAACCCATAGTCCTTGAGACAGCGGTCCCCACGTACTATGTGACCTGATAAAGACGAGAACAATAACATTTGGCATCAATTGAAATGGTCATACTTGCCACTGTGTAACTTACCTCAGCAGAATCGGCCGCTTGTAATAACCGGAGACCAACCCCAATAAAGTGCATTGCACAAAAATTATTCAGAGTCGCTTACCGTATACTAGGCTTGCTTTCAGCAGGTTGATGAGGCTGATGTACTACATCACAAACGCATCCCCAAAATAACACAAACGTGATAAGCAAAGCCACGTACCTTTCCAGGCCATGCACTCACACAGGAACCCGCCAAAATTAGCCATCACGTGCAATGGCATACTCTAATTGGTGCATTTTAAAATTTGGTTATAAATAGAAAATAACAACGATAACAGCACTAAGCTATTGACAAGTAAGACTATCACCTATTTCTTGAACTGGCAGAAATCTTCAATGTTGCAACATTTACAAGCCTGCGTGAAATTGTAAAAAACAATAGAGGTTGTGCAATGGGCGGAGCGAAGTGACGTTATTTGTGTTAACCGCCATTTTGAGTGTCAAAAGCAATTGTATGGGCAAGGCTTGTTGTGCAGTTGGATGCAGTAATCGTTTCATTAAAGGTTCGGGCGTTCATTTTCCTCAAGATGAAGAACGTAAGTCCCAGTGGATAGCAGCAGTGGGGCCGGCGCAAAGATTGGATTCTAAATGAGTACTCGTGGATATGTAGCGTACACTTCGTTTCGGGGGAATAGAGCAACAACCTCCTATCCCCTGATTATGTTCCTTTCCTATTCGAGCACATGAAGAGCCCTTTGAAGAGGAAGCGTGTGCATGATATGAACAGATTCCACAGAACATTGGAGGTGATAAAAAGGAAGTTGGTAAAAAAAAAATTGATGCTGCAGAGTCTTTGCTACAGCTATCGGAACCTGAGGCCAATTATTCCAATCTACACTAACAATCTCTCATACACAACATACGGGTCTTCAAGCGCACCAACCAGCTCCAATTTTACCTTGTAACGCTGTTTGGCAGTGTCATGAAGCTAATAGTAATACTCAGAGTATTTGGCCGTACTTTCTAGCTGCATTTAATCACACGAAATGGCTCAAACGGTTAGCCAATCACTCTATTACGGATAGACACGTGTGTGCTTTTGACACTCAAAATGGCGCTTAGCAAAGGTTGCTATTGATGACGATTTATGACGCTATTGCACAACCTCTATACCATACTTTCCATATCATTATGTACTGTATATCCATTTCAAATTGAACAATAATGGTAAGAATAAAAATGGTACACATTAACATTTCAAAATTGTAATGACACACACTTGCACGTACATGTCCACACACTCGCGGACACACATGTCCACGCACACGCATAAACACACATGTCCACGCACACGCATAAACACACAACACACAGACGGACACATGCACAGTCGCACGTACACACATGACAGGTCGATGTCCACACACACGCATACAGACAGATGTCCACACACACGTATACACAGACAGATGTCCACACACACGCATATGCACAGACACACACACACAGACAGATGTCCACACACACATATACACACAGGCAGATGTCCATCAGTATCGAATTCCGACTTCGGCATTGAGCGTGTCAAGTTCGGTTTGTACTGACTGTCGCATGCTAAGTACTAAAGGCAAGCGCCAGCTCCTTAGTAATTAGATGCTTATGAACGCTTATACAGGAATTGATAACTCGCAGACAAATATACACACAGAATATGTGAAACTTGAATATACACGGTGGTATGATATAAATATACTTACGGGGGTATATTTTGTACACTTAATTGTGCCTATATAAACAGTGACGTATTTAACACTTGCGGATTCTTGAATATACGCCGTCTTATATTTCAATATAGTACTCAGGCGTATATTTTGGCGTATTCTCAAATATAACCAAAAATATACCGTATCGTATATCTAACTTTTTGCACTGTGTAATGTGCATAATACATATATGCTTCATGTATAGTTGCATGAATTGAGCACGCCGGTGCCACTGCACATGCACGTATAGACCTTATTCGACCGCAATATGAATATATAAATGTCACGCGCTTGTAGCAATATTGACCAATTAAGTCACGTGACATCGACGAAAGAAATTCGTTTGTGCGACAGTTTTTGTTGTAAGTAAAGCTGTATTTTTTGCTATGCCTTTATGTCATAAGAATGGTTGTAACCATTACAAAATTCCCAGTAGTCGATGTTGTTTGACTTTTGAACTTCTCAGCTTGATTAGCCATTATAAATGGCGCACAAAGGCTTTGTGTAAGGCTACGTTGCTTCGTGTACACATTAGAGGTACTGTGTTACTGAATTTGTACGTAGCGCACCATTACGCACTGGGAAATGTGTTTTTGGTAATGGCCTGTAAGAACTTAGTGACTTATCGTTCAAACACTTAGTTTAATATAGTATGGTTTGTGTAAGGCTAGCTTCATTCCTTTAGACATGTATGTGTTTTAAATTCGCTCGGTGTATTCTACGACGGTTTCTGCACTGGGATATTATGTTTTGAACCCTTCGTATACCCGTCTTCGTATGTCATGAACTCGCAAAGCGTTGCATTTATTATGTTCGTCAGGCCAACGAGAGGGGTTGTAGTCCCAAGCATCTTTTGGAGTCATGTACGGATCTGTTGTTATGCCTAGCATACCAAGTTTCTCATTATAGCGTGACTTCCCGACTGCATCAAGCTGCTTAAACGCATCCGATTGTTCAGCCATACTCAATAACGGCGACGCCTTTCTCAATAAACAATCAATCATGTCACATGCAAGTCACGCAATAATTTATTCATAATTGCGGTCGAATAAGGTCTATACGTGCCTGCATGTACATGCAGTCACACAACAGCACATGTATGCATGCATTCAAGCACAGATTATATATAATTAAAACTATCATACATACTATACCTTTTTTTCCACTTCAATGACAGTGGCATCCTGTATTTTAGTTGTCTTTGTCCGATGAGGTATGGCATATCCACCATGCGATATACATCATAGAGTTGGTTAAAATTCAAATTGAATTAAAAAGGCAAGATGACCGGGCCATTTCTGTATATGTTCTGCTGCAATCATCCCAGAGTTTCGTGAGTACCTGGAGGTATACTATAAGCAGGTCTGATTATGATATATGTACTTCATAAAATTATTCCATTAACCATTCAAAAACCATATCCGTTAAGCAATTAATTCGCGGTTTGCGAATCAACGAATATTCCCGTATATCTTCCCGTAGACATGTATGGGGTACTTCAATACCAAGCACGCCAGATTTTTCTCAGCATTTGCCCTGTGGGATTGTTAGTACACTACATTTGCCAAGGTTTTTAGTGGGGTCGCCGTATTTTTCCTATTTAAGACGTCGCTTCCCTAGGATTGTCCTCATACCATACATTGAGGACAATCCTAGGGAAGTGACGTCTTAAATAGGAAAAATACGGCGACCCCACTAAAAATCTTGGCAAATGTAGTGTACTAACAATCCCTCATGGCAAATGCTGAGAAAAATCTGGCGTGCTTGGTATTGAAGTACCCCATACATGTCTACGGGAAGATATACGTTGATTCGCAAACCGCGAATTAATTACTTCTGACTTTTGACCGCTCATTTCAGGATATGATGTGCCCTGACCATCAATGCATAGGCCCGTTTATGCTCCTCCGTTGTAAAGGGTGGCATCACTGGCATGAAATGCTTATTAATTAATCTATGCAGAGCCAGTGAGTGTGCCAAGACCTTGTCCAGATGTGGCAGGACTGGCTGCATCTTTTGGATGTTTCGTATGAGAAGTAGTGTATTTCGCTGGCTCTTCACTGCAGAGAGATTTCATATACATGTATGTTAACTACATGGTCCGCACGCAGTCGTAGAAACGATAAAACACTATGTGAGTGCGTTCTGCATGTGCATACATGTTGTGGGCTTCAAGCAGGTGCTTTTTCATTCGGGTTGGCGAACCATCAACACGAGAAACCCACGTTATATCTCCTGCCTTTTGGCACACTATGCATAGACCCCTCTTGTCGCAATCAGAACGGGGTGACAGCTTGTCGTGCTTCCACAGCCAGGAGTTGATAAATTTGGGACCGCTGGGATGAATCGCACCCTTGGCAGCACTGTCATTAGGCTTGGTCAATTACGCCCGCTCTTTCTTTTCTTCAAAGCAGGTGAAGCAGGTGGTTCTCCTGAAACTTCTGCAGAATCAGCACAATCAATTATAAGTGATTCTTCAGGTCGATCAGACTGTTCCGCGGCAGGACTCAGGCCAAACCCAGCATGCACAGACATTCACAGGAAAAAAACGCGTCGAATCACTATTGATTTTCAAATGAATTTTTATTAACATTCTGTTACAGAATGTAAACATTCTGTAACAGAATGTTAGTAACAAATCATCAATAAGTGATTCGACGCGTTTTTTTCCTGTGATTGACTCAGAAGTCAGAATTCGGGAGGAAACGAGCTACACTAGAAATCCAAAGGCAATTGCACTGAGCATCTATAGATCTGCAGCGTGACTCCGAGCGTGACTCACAAAATTAAAATCCAAGCACCAAATGAAATCCAAGCAACATAATCCAATCCACAAAATCCAAGCAACGAGTAATTTTATTCACATAAACAGTGATGACATGCAGTGTCAATATATATTCTTTACCCGGCAGGAAACCGGTGTCGGAGTATCATATTGTCACTTCGGATGTATGAATACTGCATTGGTCCTCGGTATCCAACAATAAAAGGTCATGGCCGACCGGCAGTTGACCGTCGAAATTTTTGGCGGTCCACGGTTGGCTGACGGTTATGTGGTTTCACTTTTCCTGACGCGTACGGTCACGGACGCGGTCAAGCCAACCGTATCGACGGTTTTGACGGTTGACGGGCGGGCGAACCGCGGCATCACTGGTCGGTCTGTCGTCTGTTCCTGTTCGGATATCTTCTTTGCTCAGCGGCAGGGTCGATTGCCGCTGTTGCGAGTCATCTTCTTCCTGCATGGATATCAATACCATCCGCAATGGGATTATTTCCTTGTTCTTCATACAAGGCCTTATAATTTTCGGGTAGTCCGATTTCAAGTTCTGGACCCTCGTCCTCTTGATCCACAGGCATTTTGTCTTCAATCGGAGCGTCGTCATCGCCTGCATGCACGCTTCCTAACCCGAACTTCAAAGGATAACTGCTCCGTGCATTTTACAATTTTCCCTGGTTCCCATTTCCACTGCCCTCCCCGTCCCTATAATGTTTCACATACACCTTATCTTGTTCTAGAAAATATAAAGTGCATTAGTAACGTATGCTGCCTTTTGACCGTGCATGCTGCCTCCATTCCACAGGTTCCGGCTACATTTGGACGTAGCGTACATTCGCGTACGACGTAATTTAGTAGGGGACACACCCTTGGTAGTCTGAGGAGTGATTTTCTCTCGTACATGTACATATTGCTATATATAATTTTATGCCATGCATGAATAATGTAGAGTGAAGGGCAATCCTTTTTTTTGGATTGACCCTTTCCTTACGAATAACAATCCAATAATCGGCTACGGTGTAGAACGTTTCCTAATCCAATTGTATTTGAATCCAGTGGATTGAATTTGGTAAGGATTGACATTCACCCCACCGTTTTTTGCATGCACTCCCACTATACGAGGAGATATATTGCATGACAGTATCCATTCTTTATCAGGGTCAAAATGCTAGGAAACCAGAAGCAGATACTTTGACTTCTCAAAAGCGATGTTTTCTTTGGATGTCCATGTCCACTTGACTTTGACTGCACTAATAAAAAAAAAAAGTGCATCAGTTGGGTGAGGGAGGGCCTATAAAATCTTGGGAGTTGGTACCAAAACGAGTGTTTAATGCTTCTGAAAACTATACGGTATGTGCCCCTGTTCTTCTTGTCTCTTGTCTATACCAAGAGGTGGCCACACACTCTGCATCGTTCATAATTCACCCTCGTTGCTTGTACACTGTATCTACATTTAAGCCTATGCACATTATTCGGTCATAAAATACCCTGATCAGCAGTGGAAAAACATGCATGTGGCTACCTGTGTGCGTTATTTATGTGTTCTCCTATCTGCACTGATGACTCTGATAATTGCTTACCGATTTCTTAGAGTTGGTTCCTGTATGCACTAAGCCGGATCGCTGCATGAAGTCCCGCCAGATTTGCATTGCAAACAGGCTGCGCAGAACCACAACCAATAACTCAGCCATAGTGCATTGATGGTTTAGTGCATAGCTACATGTACGGTACAGTGTTTCGAGGAGCCCTTTCTTTTCTCATGACGTCATAAGACAAGTGGGTCAATGTCGCATATTGATGCAGCTAGAACAAAGTTGGTAGTTAGTTCATCATGAGTTACGGTATTGTTTAATTATGTCCAACGTAATGTCCGAGTCTGAGAAATATATAGGCAAAATGTGCATTAACGATATAGTAAATAAGAAGTCGTAGCTTACTATCCACACATGTATACCACATCCTTTGAGTTAGTTGAAGTAGCCAACATGTCAGCCAGCGCAGCATGTTGACTTACTATAGTATGAAGACATTTCTCTCCTACATAAATCCATTCAGCCATGCACATATGAATTGATTATACGTTTCACTAGACGTAAGTTGTCCTAGGTATAAGGAATCGCGTAGGGTAAATCAAGTAATTGACGATATATATATGGGTATTGAAGACAAGTTTCATCTATATATACCGCACACAGCACACAGGGAGGAAAAAAGGGTTTGAATGAAGTTCTGATTTTATAAAAGATTTTTTTTTTTAATCCTTTGTTAAATCATTGTGTGACTGAACATTAAAATCAGACGAGTGTGATTTTCACTGCTCCATCACACAATGATTCCAAAATGATTCTACGTGTTTTTGCCATGTGTGTCTGTCTTTTCTAGACGGGCGCCGATGACCGGAAGCCGGGGGCGTAACAGTAATACCACCGCGTGGACCACACTGCGCGTTGAATACGACGCTTAATATTTCTGCATTGATAACTTATATGTTAAGTGTGAAATTCGTAGATTTAGTCAGCAGCGCGGTGTATATTCCCGCCGACTCTAGTAATGGTGCCCAGGACTCTTCTTCTCCTATCGCCGTTGATTGTTAGCGGCATATGTCTAAACTTCCAGAGCTACAACACAATATCAGTGGATCCCTCTAGTGGAAGAGACGACTCGCGGTGCCTCGACCCCCTCTCTGGGTTTCGGTGCGCGACTCTGAGCTACGCCCTGAGGTACGCTAACCACTCCACGCTCTACTTGCTCAGCGCCGCGGGGAATCACTCGCTCGTTGCGGGGGAACCCAACACCCTCGCTAACCTCCGGAACATCACCATAGTGAGCAACGGCACTTCGTCCACGGTGAGGTGTGCGCGAAATGCGGGCTTGTCTTTCGAAAATGTTTCTTCTCTTGCCATCGAAAATGTGGTGTTTTTCGGCTGCGGCACTTCACACAACAGTACCAGCCGAAACCTGAGCGACACTGAGAGCCCCTACACACTGCTAAAGTTTACAGTTGCGATGTACTTTCATCTGTGCGATTCTGTCAGCTTGCGTCACGTCACTGTTACTAACTCGTTCGGTATGGGCGTCATCATGTACGACACGACGGGAAAAAACCTCATATCAAACTCCGTATTCTCCAACAACGTCGCACATGACCGCACAACCCCCGGAGGAGGAGGGTTTGGCATTGAATTCACCTACTCCGCTCCGGGGGACTTCTGCGCTCCATCGTCACTACACCATAATACGGGGTCGAGGTATGACTTCACGAATTCCACGTTTACTGGAAACGTGGCAGATGATGGTTCAGTCAACGTTCCAACGCTCATCGTTCCATACGCGTGCAACCACGACGCGTTTGGTAAAGGAGGAGGTCTCGCTTTGTTCTTTAAAGGTAGAGCCTCGGACAATACTGTCAGGCTGTCCAACTGCACATTTCAAAACAATACGGCTGTCTGGGGAGGAGGATTGTATGTCGAATTTCACGATGCGGCGATGGGAAATGTGATTGAAATGGAAAGTACCTTCTCAAACAATTTAGCAGCTGTCGAAGGAGGGGGACTGCGGGTGGCTTACTACACTCCGGGTGACAATCAGAACATTTTGGCAAATAACTTCACCCTAAGAAGCTCAACTTTATGAACAATGACGCATTTACGGGGGGAGCGATCGCAGTGTTACCTTCACTTTTAAGCGCCGAAGACCCTATACCAGAGATTTTGGTTTTCAACTGCACCTTCGAAAGTAATGAAGCTGAGCTAGGATCAGCAGTTTATGGCTCCCACATTGCACACTGTTCTGGTTGTTTGACTACACCGGTTATTAATTTCCAAATGTGCATTTTCACCAATAACCTTTTACATGTGCAAGAGGATAGAGCAGTCGCAGTGCATTACATCGGGATAGGAGCTGTGTACCTCAATGGAATAGATGCCAAATTTAACGGCGCCATTTTATTTACAAATAACAGTGGATCAGCTTTGGCAGTTGTGGGTGCTAATGTGGACTTCACTTCATCCAATGTATCTTTCTTCAATAACACAGGTGACAAGGGAGGTGCCATATCTCTGCTGGGTGATGCCTCAATGCTCATCAGTAACTACACCAATGCAAGGTTTGAAGGCAATAGAGTGTCGACTTATGGAGGAGCTATATACAATTCATATATTGAGAGAGAATCTTCTTCCTCATACTCAAATTGTTTCATTCGATACAATCCATTTCTTGTACCGCCAGACCAGTGGACAGCACATTTCATATTCCGAAACAACACTGCAAGTATTAGTGGAAACTCAATCTACTCAACATCCATACTTCCATGCTCTCTGTTCACAGCTACTCCAAATGAGAGTAAAACTGTGTTTTGTTGGAATCACACGTTCTGGAACTATGATGGCAATTGTACCGATGAAATAGGAACAGGATATGGAATGTTATCAGCTGGTAAAGCAGTAACATATCCTGGAATGAAATACAAATTGCCAATCAGTATAACTGATGAGTTGGGACATGATATTCTTAGACATACAGCATACACAACTACCATCAGGCAAGATCCTCAACCAGTAGCAACAGTTGACCCTGGATTTTATGTTGCAGTAGATGGAGTTATTCAGTTAAATGGAAATGGTAGTATGAATCAAACAATTATTCTGACCCTGGAGGGAACTGGCAACGGAATGTGGCACAGTGAGATCACAGTGCAGCTCCTTCCGTGCCCTCCTGGGCTATCACAGGACACAAGTGATCTGAATGCCACCTGCAAATGTGATCCCAGTAAAACATTTAATTCCATTGTGCTTTGCTTAGGTGGAACTTTTGCTGAGGTTGCTGCCCTTATAAAAGTTGGATATTGGATAGGGGTTGCTCCTGAACTCGGCAGGGCTGAGCTAGTCGTGGCTATATGCCCTCAAGGCTTCTGCAAAAAAGTTACTGATGAAGATGCATCTGTCTTCCAATTATTAGAAACGTACATCAATCTCCCAATGAGTGCTACAGAATTGGATAGTGTCGTTTGTGCTCCAAATAGATCTGGTATCTTGTGTGGTAAGTGTGTTGCATCATACGCACCATCGATAAATGACGACTCTTACTCCTGTGTACCATGTGATTCATCTCAGTTGGTGGGTAATGTCTTTAAATACATAGGGTCAGTGTACATTCCGTTGGTACTGTTCTTCCTTTTCATTATTCTGTTCAACATTAAACTCACCACTGGTCCAGCCAATGCCTTCATCCTGTTCAGTCAAGCTATTGTTTCCTCGTTTGGTCTCACCCAACTCACTATACATAGTGATGTCTATGAGGGCACGAGTGTACTCTTTAAAATTTGCTCCCTTGTATATCGTGTATTCAATTTAGATTTCTTTTCATACCTTTTGGACCCATTTTGTATTGGAACACCGCTCAGCACACTTGATGTTATTGAACTGAACTACATGGTGGCCATCGTGCCATGTGTAATGATTCTTATAGTGATGGCATGTTACCAGGTGACAAAGTTGACGTGCATTGTCAAGATCTGTTGCTGCATACCTACACAGGAGAATCCAGGAACTCAAAAGTTGTCATGCACCAAGGCCATCAGTTTTTCACCTATTCTGGCCTTTGCAGCATTTCTACTGCTGTCGTACAACAAGGTCAGCATAACAGCTTCTAAAGTCCTTAGATACGTGAGCTTTAGGAACGCAAGTGGTTTAGACATTGGGGTGACAAGGTCCTACTATGCTGCTCAGTACGATTCAAGTTATTGGAGGTACTCTTTGCCTTCCTCCTTCATCACAGTGCTAATCATCGTACTTCCCATCATACTGCTTGGATTCCCTGTACGTCTGTTTGAAAAGTGCATCAGTCGAGTCCCAGCAATAATGAAGCACTACCCAGCTGACAAGGTAAATATTTTCCTCGATGCATTTCAAGGATGCTTCCTGGACAACAGGCGTTATTTTGCAAGTGCGTATTTCTTCTTTCGCCTTATTGTTGATGTTATTTTCGTATTCCTCCCAAGTGTTAGTTTACAGTTCACATGTCAGCAATTTCTTTGCATTGCAATGGTTGCTTTGATCATCTTTCTGCAACCATACAAAGTGGTTGCATATAACTTTATTGACATCCTTATCTTTTCTAACCTTGCTTTCATAAGTATCCTCAATGGATATATCATACAGTACAGTAGTGACTTCAATCAACGAGAAACCATCAATGCTTTTCTGGTTATCTTTAGTATTCTAATCAGCCTGCCTTTGATCTACATGGTGGGATATCTAATATGGCACTTCTTGCTGGAACCAAAGAAAGACAAGATAGTAAGCATACTTCTCTCACCTGTGCGGAAGTACTGGAACGTCAAAGCTCCAGTGGAAAACAATACGGTCGTAGCTCTCCAAAGGGTTAATCATGACAACCAAGGAAACAATGTGTCCGTGTATGCAGTCACTTCCGCAGCAGACGATGTTGATGCATATGATGCCAGAATGCGTGAACAAGTTGCAAATGCAGCTAGTCATTTTGTCACTACATAGCCACGTTCATTGTCATTGTTAAGTAGGTAAACCAAACATTCAAGGAATTTGTTTTTAAATCATGCAAGGTACGTAATTGAGTTACTTGTTCACTGACTTGAACTAATCTAATAATGTTGATTTTTTGTAAGAGGTATTGCGCCATGCACATGTGTATATTACGCAGCACCCATGTCTATCGAATGAAGTTTTAAAGTTCATTCCGGCCTTCAGCATAAGGCTACGGTTCTTTTTCTGTTCCCGCCGAGCGCCTAAACAGCATGCGGACACGTTGCATATTCATTACATGTCATTATTGACATTGCGTCATTATTTTAGTCATAGATATTCACCTCTATGCTTTAGTCTATAATTATTTATACTATCAGGGAGTCCCTATAAATAAACCAAGATGACAACCAATTAAGAATTTAGCACGCGTTTTCTGCTTTGTTGGCGAGTGGATGAATTGGCAGCACCTACCTATACAGCTAGAACGAGCTCGCTTGTCACGGCTTCTGACCAAAATGTCGCGTGTGCAAGCTCGGTTGTTTGCTCTCATTTGGAACGATGGAACGTAGGCCCTACGCCCTGTAATTTTGAAATGACTGAGTTTGCTGATCCCATATGTAGCGTATTGGGGGTCCAACAAGGGGCTACACCCAACTACATAGACTCACACAAAACACGCGCGCACACACACAAACACACACACAAACACACACACACACACACACACACACACACACACACACACACACACACACACACACACACACACACACACACACACACGTCCACAATTCAGTGTAAGGATCCGAGCTGAGCGTACCAGTTTTCATACATACGTACTGCTGTACTGCTCCGCTGAGGCATTCGTTCGTCGGAAGCGCTAGAAACTATATTGGGACACGCCTCCCGTTGTTTCGGGCCTGGACTCACGTCGCATTCCAGGAACGACCCCCCGTTCCGCGCACGAGTTCCGATTCCAAACCATGTTTCATTTTTCGATATTCAATTTTTGGAAAACGAGTAGACTACAAAATTGATGTTAATTCGTTTTTACGGCAGAATGAAATAACGGGACGAATTTTAACAAGTGGCATATTGAATCGAACCTAATTTGCGGTCATAATTTTATTATTCTTGAATAAAAAAACAAATAATTGAAATGGCCGAAATATACACGGACCCCACTCCATACGAGAAGACATCGCATGACAGTATCAATTCTTATCAGGGTCAAAATGCACGAGTACCTAGGAAACCAGAAGCAGATATACTTTGATAATGCCACGCGGTAAGCAGTGCTCAGTCTGCGATAAGAAAAACGTCGATACGACTGCTCCTCAAGGTCTGACTTGTACATACTGCGGTGTCGTATTTCATGCAGAGTGCTCTGCTACGTTTTCTAAAGTGGGTCTGGATGCTTTAGCCATTGTCAAAGAGGTATGCACGCCATGCCCTGGTTGTGAGTTCGCGTTGCGTCAGCTTCCAGCCAAAGTAGCCAGTTTGGAAAAGCGACTTCAGGACTTCGTCGAAAAACTGAGTCTGCCCTTACCAATGTTTTGTCTGCCTCTCACGTTGCCGCTACCTCAGCTGTTCAGTCGCAGTGTACACCGGTAAATAAAGATGTTGATAAAACAGTGAAGGAGGCGTTGTCTCACCAGGAAAACAGAAGAAGCCTAGTTATTTCAGTTATAAAAGAGTCCATTTCACAGGATGAAGACGCCCGCTTTGTTAAAGATTTGTTTTCTTACCTTGGCGAAAAAGACGTGGTTGTTGTTGACTGTTTTAGACTGGGAAAAACACCTTGTCGCTAGCTCCGAATCTAAACCACGCTTGCTCAAGGTCAGCCTTGCTAACTCAAACCAAAGGACATCTATCTTAAAGAAGGCAAAGTTGCTAAAAGATTCTGACCACTTCAAACAGATTTTTGTGCGTCCAAGCTACACCCTTGTTGAACGTATATGTTCCGTACCGATGATCAATTTGTCCCGTTGATCAACGGGACGCCGGTTGATCAACCGGGCACCCGGTTGATCAAGCGGGTACCCCGTTATTCAACCGGGTACCCGGTTGCGTTATAACTATCCGGTTGTCTAACGGGACAATATAGGTTACCCGGTTGTTCAACGGGACCTACCCGGTTGTTCAATGGGTTATCCGGTTGTCTAACGGAACAGTATAGTTTACCCGGCTGTTCAACGCGGGACTTACCCGCTTGTTGAACGCGACTTATACCAGGCTGTTCAACAAGACTTATACCCGGTTGTTCAATGGGTGATAAATTGCATAATGAGGCGACCATATATGGAAACAAAAACTACACCCCCTCACCTCCCTGCCCATGACCATGAGTGTCAATGCATCACTGAAGACCTGAAACAATTACAACACTATAAGAATGCTATCATGGTATATCCTAACAATTACCAGCACACGACTGACAGTTCCAGACAAGTTTTTTGTTATGAATGAATTTCGAGGGAACAGACACACAGGACTTATGAAACCATTCTTTACAGGAGAAACATTGTATCATGGTGCCTTCAGCGATAAGACGGCAAATACAATAAATAGAAATGGTTTCTGTCGTGTGTTGCTGTGGGTTTCGGTGACCATGGGTTGGGAACAATGACATGTGTCCAATTTCAAAGCAGTTGATAACGTGCTGCCTCATTTTTTCCTGGTCAAAATATATCATGGCAGGATCTTGACCAAAATTTAGTGCAGTTGCAAATGCTATTGAGAACAAGCCGCAATCACTTGCATTAGCTTGTTTTTGGACATCAATGTAATGGATTACAATATCAGGTTGACAAGACTGCAAAATATCTGCTACTAACTTTTGCTCATGATGCGGCAGTTTTCCATGGTTGCTATCATACACGTTGACAGTAGATGGTGGTACACCAATGGTAGATATTGTTATCCAATGATTGTTGTGAATGTTCAATATCTGAATAAAGGGTGTTCTTTTAGGCTCCATTTGAAATTTAAAAGACAGAATAGTAGACTGAAATCCATCGATAGATGGGTTTTGTTTCTTTAACAAGTACTGCGCTGAATTAATTATGTCATCATCAAGCCACTGATTTGGAGACTTCAGTACTTCTTTGTGTAATTGTGTTAAAATAATTCCACAAATAGAAGTCCATGGTTTCACTACTTCCTTTGCTGGACTTGCATCTGATACAACATCAATTTGTTTGGTTGACAGCAGCGTAGTATCTTTGCAATTTGTGCATGTATGACCTGGATGGCACAATGATAGACACATCCTATTTCCTGATTTGCACGAACATTTTTTCTTGCTGTGACACCCACTTCTACAGCTACAACCTACATGTAAAAGTACAGATTTAGATGTATGTACTGAAACTGACACAAATTCGTAATTGTTTATAACATAACATCAAGTGAGAAAAATTAAACTGAGACAATAAATGAAATTAAGACACAGTACTGAGTTATATTGAATATTCCCAACACAGGCCCCACGCCCTATGTAATGCCACCTCACCTTTTTCTACTTCAGATATTTCAGGTGGACCTCTATTCTTGCAGGGGTTGCCCTTGTGACAGTGATTGCTGCAATATATTTTGTTTTTCCTACAAGAGCATCTAAAGTTATCACATTTTTCTGCCTTGCAATTACATTTATTGTCTGTGAACGCATTCCAAGGTGCCTGATTTTTTGCAGCTTCTTTCAAACTTATTCGAGGTTCATTTTCCCATCCATCCAATGGTATGTCATACTGACCTCTATAAGGCTCTAAATCGCCAGCCTGATAACATCTCTGAATTACTCCGGATTTACAACGGAGACGATGTAATGATTGTGCTTTACCAACTACCTCGACAACAATACATGGTAGTCGCAATAGGTCTGTGCAACTTCGATCAATGCGCGGTATTCGAACACTGACATACTCTCCAACTCTAAACTCACGAACTTTGTGCATCTTCGAAAACTTTTCTTGCATCTTTAATGCAGTTTTCATATAGTTCATATCTGCTTTCTCTCGTACGAGTCTGTGCTTCTCAATTGTTGCGAGTTGTTTTCGTCTGCCTACAAATTGATCCTCAGATTTTGCTTCAGAGTTCAAAATGTTATCCTTCTCTTCGGTTTCTGACTCAGAGTTGCAACTCACACTATCACATAGTTTTGAATTCGTGTTACTAACATTGCTAGGAACATCCTGAGAATTGATAAAGATAGTATGGGAACAGGAATTGTGTTTGATGACATCATTCAAAGTTGGTGAACTGTCAAACACGCTTTCTTTGACAGATGGGGGACAGTGATGAATAGTATCAAGGACAGTTGGGGAACTGCCATGGATGCTATCATGGATGGATGGGGGGGAGCTGTCTTGGATAGTAGTTGCAAAATTGTGTTGGAGAGTCAGTTCAACAGTAGTACGATCCACATCAGATGTGTCCTGGGCACTCTTCATCTCGCCAGTAGGTACATTTAATTCAAGATCCTCTTCATTGATGAGTCCCTTAAGTCTTGCATCTGGTACCACAACTGATCTTGGTGGTTGCCCAAACACAAGTTCAAATGGAGTGTGCTTTGTGGAGCTATGCACTTGAGCATTGATTGTATCTACATGATCATAATTATAACTACACACACTGTATAATGCATCAACATGCTTGTATACATTTGCAAGGCAGAACTTACAGACAATGTGTGGTAGCCAGTGAGTCCAGGGAGGAGAATTAGACGCTGACTCTGCAATTCTGGAACTCGTCATTCGTTCCAGTGTATAGTGAGCTTGTTCCACCAGGCCTTGCGATTGAGGATGTCGTGGCCGACCACTCACTAGCTGTACAGCTCCTGGCCATGTGGCTAGAACATCCTCAATCAAATGATTCACAAATTCTCTCCCATTGTCACTATGCAGGATTGTAGGGAGACCAAATATAGGGAAAACCCACTTCTCAAGAGCATTTGCGACTTCTTTGGCAGTCTTCTGCGGTAGTGGATATGCTAAATTGAACTTTGACCAATGGCCAACAATATGCAAGATCCACTTATTGCCATCATGAGGCAAATGCCTCATGTCAATCAAATCAATCTGTAAAGTGGATATCATAATAAAACAATTTTGGGCAGACAAATATACTGACCTGTACACGTGAAAAGAATCCATTTGCCACTATAGGCCTCAGTGGAGGTTTGGTTTTTTGAGGCACACGAAGACTGCAAGTTTCACAGAGCTTAATGAAATGCTCTACCACACTTCTAGGAACATGCGAGTACAAAGATTGAACCTAGACAATTAGAATCACCTGCATGCAAGTACGCTTAAGGAACATTTAAAACATGCAAACCTTGGCAAATGTCTTTTTTGAGCCCGCATGTAGACAGTCTTTAGAGTGAACCTGCTCCAATATGCTATAAAACTCTTCCACTGTTGCAACTCTGCGAGAAGCTTTCATCATAGTGCGATCATTTAAATTCTGTACAGCGAGGTGTCAATATATGACTTCATGCCACGCCGTATACGTTGAATGAAATCTTACCTGCTCTTCTTCCTTCAAAGAGACAACTAGTACATCACGAATGCCTGCCGATGGCATATCCAGTAGAGCAAAGCCACCCTTTTTGACGAAATGTCGAAATGAGGCATCTGGATCTTGTTTTCCTTTCAAGTGATCGACGATTCGTTTGGCAAAGTCCTGCCGTATCACAGCACTCCTGGAACGCTTCCCTCCAATTAGAAACAAGGAATCTACATACTCTTCAAAGATCTTGCAGCTAGCGCTCTTATCCATGATCGGCGTGTTCACACTTTATTGAGCATGCGCAATACCTTTTTTTTATTAATCCGGTTGATCAACCGGTCGTCCGGTTAATCAACCGGATACCCGGTTGATTAACCGGACGACCGGTTGATCAACCGGATAATTATATTGCATCCGGACAGAACATATACACATTAAAAGTCTTTATATTACCCTTCAAAGACAGCAAGAGGAAACTGGAGTTAACCACTTCATAGATCGCAGGGGACCTGTCAACCTTTGGACTGTAAAAAGAAAGATTTATCCAAGGTACCAAGTGTCAATGGTGGGTTTACTGCCTCTGCTTCTGATTGCCCTACTAAAGGTAATTAGGGACGCGAGGCAAGTACTGGCATACTACGTTGTAAATTATTCAATGCACGCTCTCTTAGAAATAAGCTTGATAATTTATCTTGTTTGTTACAATCTGCTGATTTTGATGTGATTTTTATAACTGAGTCATGGTTGAGATATGATTTTCCTGATTCTCTTGTCTTGTTCAAAACATCCTATAGTTTATTCAGAAAGGATCGACCTGATGGTTATGGTGGAGTTGCTGTTTTTGTAAGCAATTTGCTTAAAGTTGTGAGCATTGATATACCACCTATGTACAGTTCTTTAGAATGTGTGGCATTTGATTTAGTGCTTTCCAAGGCCTCTGGCTATCGTTTTATTTGTTTCTACCATCCCCCAACTTGTGCTGCTAGTAGTGTCGACACTGCAAATCTGTGCTCACTCATTGATTCCATTTCCACGACAACATATCCTCTGTTTATTGTTGGTGACTTCAACCTACCCAATATTAATTGGTATGTGCCTATTAGTCTGGGTTCTTGACTTGCATGATGCGAAATGGTCTTACTCAACTGGTTTCACATCCTACGCATGGATCCAATTGCATTGATTTGGTTTTGGTATCCACTCCTGACTTGATCTGGGACATTTCTGTTGTTGAACCATTCTCTTCTTCATGTGATCATTCGGCTATACACTTCTCAGTTTCTTACCCTGTTGTGATTAGTGATAGACAAAACCATTGTTTTCTTGACTTCTTCAATGCTGGCTATTGTTCTATGATATCAATTATGAAGGATATTGACTGGTCTATCTTGTGTCAACATAGTTTGTTTGTTGAAATGTTCTGGTCTAAAATATCAAACGTCCTAAATTCCTGTATAGCCCAATTTGTTCCTCGCCGCTATCAGTCCCGTAAACCGTTTTCTTATCCCATGCACATAAGGCGCCTGCTGGGATTGAAAAAGTTGTGATATAGTAAAGACAAGGTTCGCTATAAACACTTTGCTAGAAAGTATGATATGGCTGTCAAAGAATTCATCTTGTCTCAGGAAAACAACGTTCTCATTCGTTCTCATTTACAAGAAGAAAAGCTTATCATCTTTCTATTCATATGTAAATTCCAAGCTTACTACCTCTCAGTGTATACCCCCTCTCATTGACTCCAATGACAATTTGGCTGTCTCAAATCATGATAAATGTACTGTGCTTAATGATTATTTTGCTTCCGTTTTTACTGCTGATGACGGTTTGCTCCCAGAATTTGTGCCTCGTCTCTCTGAAAACAAATCCCTAAACTGTGTTCTCTTCCCATTTGACAAGGTTCTTAAGACTTTAAAATCATTGCCCTCAAAACGTTCTAAAACTCCTGATGGCTTCCCCGCTTTTTTCTTAAAAAGTCTTTAGCCCCGGCTATGTCTATGAGTACAGGACGTATATACCCTTAGTTTGGAAGACTGCATTTGTATGTCCTGTCTTTAAAAAGGGTTCACGTAAACACCCCAGTAACTATAGACCTATCTCACAAACGTGTATCCTTTGTAAAGTTATGGAAAGTATTATATCATCTTCTATGATATCCTTCCTTCGTACTAATAATCTTATCTCACAGGATCAGTTTGGTTTCCTCGCTCGACGTTCTGCTTGTACTCAGTTATTGATAACTCTGAACAATTGGACATTGAATGTTGACAACGGCATGAAGGTGGATGTTGTGTATACTGATTTTGCTAAGGCCTTTGACACTGTCTCCCATTCGAAATTATTGCTAAAGGTTGAGGCTTATGGCTTTAAATCAAACTTACTTCAGTGGATAAGAGCCTTTTTAAACGACCGCACACAATGCGTATATGTAGGACTTGATGTATCATCTCCTAAATCCATCACCAGTGGTGTACCTCAGGGTTCTGTCCTTGGCCCTCTCTTGTTTCTGATATACATCAATGACCTTACTAACCATGTCCAATCTCCAGCTGGCATTAAAATCTTTGCCGATGACACAAAACTGCATCTTGGTTATACTGAAAATCAAAATACACCACTTATGCAATCCTTAAATCAATTTTGTTCATGGTCCAAGACATGGCAACTGACTGTTGCTTACTCCAAGTGCTCTGTCATTTCCTTTGGTTCTCATGGTTATGAGCCTACTTCACCTTACTCACTTTCTGGTATTCCTTTGCAATTCGTATCATCTATAAGAGATCTTGGGGTGTGTTTGAATTCAGATCTAACGACAAGTATGCACTGCTCAAATATTGCCGCCATGGCTTTCAATAGGAGCTGTCTTCTCGTAAAATGCTTTCATTTTAACGATGTGTCTAGCCTTGTGCGTCTATATAAGGTGAATGTTCGTCCCATTCTGGAAAATAATACCCAAGTTTGGAATCCCTGGTTCCATAAAGATATTCAATGTATTGAATGCGTTCAGAGATTTTTCACTCGTGCCACAATCAAACGTGCTGGTATACCATATATGGATTATGATGATCGCCTTGCGAACCTGGGTTTACAGTCCTTAGAGTACAGCGGGAGAGTTTTCTACGACCTTGTCATGTGCTACAAGATCTATAATAACCTGGTTGATTTACCTTTTGAGAGTTTTTTCACCAAACCGGCTAGGTCGCATTCCATCCGAGGTCATCCTTGTATCCTGCAATCCAAGCATTTACCCCATCATGCATTCCGAGCGCATTTTTTCACTGAACGTGTGATACCTATATGGAACCACTTACCCCATGATGTCACTTCATTGAACATTTAGATCTGTTGACCTATCACCCTTTTGTATGTTGTATCTCTTCCAAGTTTAGGCAGTTTGTAAGTGCACGTATTCATCGTGCCACTACTAGCTTTTTTGCATAATTATGTATGTGTGTTTATATGTATGCAATCAATTAAAAAAAAAATTAAAATAAAAAAAAGACTTCTCAAAAGCGATGTTTTCTTTGGATGTCCATGTCCACTTGACTTTGACTGCACAAAAAAAAAAAGGTGAGTTGGGTGAGAGAGGGCCTATAAAATCTTGGGACTTGGTACCAAAACGAGTGTTTAATTAATGCTTCTGAAAACTCTCTGCAGGTATACGGTATGTGCCCCTGTTCTTCTTGTCTCTCGTCTATACCAAGAGGCGGCCACACACTCTGCATCGCTCATTCACCCTCGTTGCTTGTACACCGCATCTACATTTAAACCTATGCACATATTCGGTCATAAAATCCCCGACTGATTAGCGGTGAAAAAACATACATGTGGCTACCTGTGTGCGATATTTATGTGTTCTCCTATCTGCACTGATGACTATGATAATTGCTTACCGATTTCTTAGAGTTGGTTCCTGTATGCACTAAGATCGCTGAAGTCCCGCCAGATTTGCATTGCAAACAGGCTGCGCAGAACCACAACCAATAACTCAGCCATAGTGCATTGATGGTTTAGTGCATAGCTACATGTACGGTATACAGTGTTTCGAGGAGCCCTTTCTTTTCTCATGACGTCATAAGACAAGTAAGAAACAATGTTGTATATTTATGCGGCTAGAACAAAAGTTGGTAATTAGTTCACGATGAATTACGGTATTGTTTAATTATATCCAACCAAATGTCCGAGTCTGTGAAATATATAGACAAAATGTTCATTAACGATATAGTAAATAAGAAGTCGTAGCTTACTATCCACGCATGTATACCACATCCTGTTAGTTAGTTGAAGTAGCCAACATGTCAGCCAGCGCAGCATGTTGACATACTAGTATGAAGACATTTCTCTCCTACATGAATCCATTCAGCCACATATGAATTGATTATATGTTTCACTAGACGTAGGTTGTCCTAGGTATAAGGAATCGCGTAAGGTAAATCAACGATATATATTTTGGGCATCGAAGGCAAGCCATTCTTGATGCATTTCATGCCGATCGGTAAGTTCTCTCATGCACTATACAAAATAAGTCTAAACTCTCTCGTTGTAAGTTTTAGAATTCAGTCTGGTTAAATTCGACTTTGAACATAGCTAAAGTTTCATCTATATATAGCGCACACAGCACACAGGAAAAAAAAAAGGGTCGAATTAAGTTCTGATTTTATAAAGGATTATATTTTTATAATCCTCTGTAAATTCATTGTGCGATTGAACTATATCCAGAAATGGCCCATACATACGCGGTCATCCTGTAGTTTTTTTCCACATTGAATTTCAAACATGTTTAATATACTCTAAAAATCGATTTGATTATAATATGCATTTTTCATGAAAAAAAACATTAAGCACCCTTTTACTAAAATCAAGACATTTAAATTAATTTCAACCGCGCATAATTAGTAAAATTTATACATGTACATAAATGCATTTGAAAGATATTTTTAAAAATATCATGTTAATACCATTCATGACGTCTACGACGAAACTTTGGCTCACGTGCACATGCAACATTGATTTAAATTCTGTAAATAGTAAAATAACGAAAGTCTTTAATACAGCTTCTGCGCGAGGGTGTGGCTACTGCGGTACGCCCACGCATATGTGAAAAGTCAGTTAGTTGATAAATAAATCATGCAACGCATCCCGATAGGGACTGACCAAAACATTCAGTGTGCACACAATATATCTGTTATGCCTCACTGCAATGTGCAATGTGATCTGTTCTTTTAATTTATCATTGTCTACTGGAACCAGCTTAGCTCTAAACAAGGAATATTCTATTACAATCCTTGCTCGAACCCAGTGGGATAAATGCCTTATGTCATTCTCTTTGTCAGTAGCACTCACGGCATTTTCAAAATGGTTGTATTTTTCGGTATACATGAAAAAGCTCGGCGATGTTTATATAGACTGTTTCGCCTGGTAACGCTCAGTTACAATTTCCACGCTTTTCTTTTTTATTTCACTAGTTACGAGCATTATCCGTGCATGCATGCATTGCGATACATGCGGTTGATGGTGCATGATCCAATTATGCTGTATAGTCTGCGATTAATTAGGTTAAGTGAATTGTGCATTGGGCAAGACAATGCGGTGCAAGATAACATGACTGCACCGCTGCAGTAATGAATGCTTTGAAGTGCAGTTTACCCATATACATGTATAGCTCTCAATTGCATGCAGCATGATGAATAGGTTAGAACTAACTTGCTGCCCATGCAGGAGGCCTGCATACTTTTACTATCTGTGCGTGTGCACCTAAAATGGTGCACGCATTCAATATATGCATGATGAATGCAGAGTGCAGCTGATAGTATGCAAGCATTGTTTCCTTACAACTACTGGTTATGATAATAACAAAGGTCAGGTATTGGCATATCTTTCGTGCAGCTAGTATAGTCCTTCACAATTCACTGGGATAAATGTTCAGTTGATTTATGATCAAATACGCATGGTTGAATGGATTGATGACTTCAGGTTAACCTAATGTTCGTGCAAAGGTGATCTGCGAGTATGTATTGCATGCAAAGCGATCACGCAACGTAATACATTATTATTAATAGGACATTAAATAATAATCGAATCGGATCAGTTTCAAACGTTTTATAGATCTTGCAAATAAAAAAGCGGTGGAAATTAAAGGATGCAACACCGAACTGACTGATTATCGTTGATTAATTAATCAACGATGACCTTACTATATTATCTCCCACCTTACACGCCAGCTAGCGTGGTCACAAATTTCAGATAGAAAGCCGTTTATAATTAGCTATTCTCAAATGCAGACTGCCTGCATAAGTGACATGTTACCTAACATTGTCGTGTTTCGAATGTGCGGCGAAGTCGTGTCACGAATGTGTGAAGTCGTGTCCCTTAATTGCACGCGAGTTCGTGTCTCGAAAATGTCGCTTCGTGCCACGACTAACCTGATGCGTGTGAAACACAAGTATGCTCGAGTCACGCACGGGTATCACTCGTGACGCGCGCACGCGTGTGTCAAGCTACGTCTGGATGGTACTGTATGCGCGATTTATACAAACGATCCCGATCGCATCGGGTAGTAACTCAACGGGTAGAAAACCTAGAGGTCTGCATGGGACCGATTTCATGCCATCAGAAAACTGAAGGAGGGCCACACTCATAACGCAGATCAACTACACAGCATTATCTGTATGTATCGTAAAGGTATTGACACAAATGACAGTGGAATATTGTAATGAGAAACCCTTCTCATTGACTACCTGTACATTTGGGGACAATGCTATGACAATCCTAGGGAAGTCCCAGCTTAAATAGGAAAAATACGGCGACACCACTAAATGTAGTGTACTAACATTTTCAAATTTCAAATCCTGGGAAAAATCTGGCGTCCTTGGTATACAACTAAGCCATACATTGGTATGGGAAGGTATACGGGAATATTCGGTGATTGCAAACCGCGAGTAAATCTGACTTTTGACCGCTCATTTCTGGATATGCATTAAAATCAGACAAGTGTGATTTTTACTGCTCCATCACATAGTGATTCCAAAATGATTCTACGTGTTTTTGCCATGTGATGATGTGTGTCTGTCCTTTCAAGACGCGCGCCGATGACCGGAAGCCGGGGGCGTAACAGTAATACCACCGCGTGCGCGTTGAATACGACGCTGCAACGATAACTTATATGTTAAGTGTGAAGTTCGTAGTTTGAGCGGTGTGCATTTCCGGCGACTCTAGTAATGGTGTCCAGGATTCTTCTTCTCCTATCGCCGTTGATTGTTAGCGGCATATGTCTAAACGTCCAGAGCTACAACACAATATCAGTGGATCCCTCTAGTGGAAGAGACGACTCGCGTTGCCTCGACCCCCTCTCTGGGATTCGGTGCGCGACTCTGAGCTACGCCCTGAGGTACGCTAACCACTCCACGCTCTACTTGCTCAGCGCCGCGGGGGATCACTCGCTCGTTGCGGGCGAACCCAACACCCTCGCTAACATCCGGGACATCACCATAGCGAGCAACGGCACTTCGTCCACGGTGAGATGTGCACGAAATGCCGGCTTGTCTTTCGTAAATGTTTCTTCTCTTGCCATCGCAAATGTGGTGTTTTTCGGCTGCGGTACTTCACACAACAGTACTAGCCGAAACCTGAGCGACACTGGGAGCTCCTACGCACTGCTAAAGTTTACAGTAGCGCTGTACTTTCAGCTGTGCGATTCTGTCAGCTTGCGTCACGTCACTGTTACTAACTCGTTCGGTATGGGCGTCATCATGTACGACACGACGGGAAAAAACCTCATATCAAACTCCGTATTCTCCAACAACGTTGCACAAGACCGCACAACCCCCGGAGGAGGAGGGGTTTGCATTGAATTCACCTACTCCACTCCGGGGGACTTCTGCGCTCCCTCGTCACCACACCACAATACGGGGTCGATGTACGACTTCACGAATTCCACTTTTTCTGGAAACGTGGCAGATGATGGTTCAGTCAACATTCCAACGTTCATCATTCCCTACGCGTGCAACCATGACGCGTTTGGTAAAGGAGGAGGTCTCGCTTTGTTCTTTAAAGGTAGTGCCTCGGACAATACGGTCAGGCTGTCCAACTGCACATTTCAAAACAATACGGCTGTCTGGGGAGGAGGATTGTTTGCCGAATTTCACGATGCGGCGATGGGGAATGTGATTGAAATAGAAAGTACCTTCTCAAACAATTCAGCAGCTGTCGAAGGAGGGGGACTGCGAGTGGCTTACTACACTCCGGGTGACAATCAGAACATTGGGGCAAATAACTTCACCCTAAGAAGCTCAACTTTTATGAACAATGACGCATTCACGGGAGGAGCGATCGCAGTGTTACCTTCACTTTTAAGCGCCGAAGACCCTATACCACAGATTTTGGTTTTCAACTGCACCTTCGAAAGTAATGTAGCTGAACTAGGATCAGCAGTTTATGGCTCCCACATTGCACTCAGTTCTGTTAGTTTGACCACACCGGTTATTGATTTTCAAATGTGCACTTTCACCAATAACCTTTTACATGTGCAAGAGGATAGAGCAGTCGCAGTGCATTACAGTGGGATAGGAGCTGTGTACCTCAATGGAATAGATGCTAAATTTAATGGCGCCATTTTATTTAAAAACAATAGTGGATCAGCTTTGGCAGTGGTGGGCGCATATGTGGACTTCACTTCATCCAATGTATCTTTCTTCAATAACACAGGTGACAAGGGAGGTGCCATATCTCTGCTGGGTGATGCCTCAATACTCATCAGTAACTACACCAATGCAAGGTTTGAAGGCAACATGGCCAGAAATGGAGGACATGAGTGAATATGTAAAGTTGTGATAGAGATTTGAGAATTCTGATTTCACCAATAAATTTGTCACCTTTTTAAATGATTTATCATGTTGCAAGACAAGAAATTATTAATTCAAATCAATTAACTAAAATTAATTTTTCAAATTGAATTCCAAACACGTTCAGTATTCGCTAAAAATCGGACTGATTATAATGTACGTGTATCATGAAAAGAACATTAAGCATCCATTAACTAAATTCATTACAATCGAGCATAATTAATTATATTCATAAACGTATGTCATTATGTAATACCTTGCGTCATTTGATGTGTCGTCTGCTCACGAGACTTCTGCTCTCAAATAGTACGATACCAGAGATAATATATCTCTGACGATACATTGTGCCAAACCTCCGTTTCTGCAAAGATAAAAATGAGTCTTGACGATACAACTACGGTACGCCCACGCTTATGTGGATTGATGCAGCGCAAGTGCGCAAATTAAAAATTCTGCGTGCCAGACTAGTGTATAATAACAACAGGTCCTGACATGTTTTTGTTGTTGCCGAAACACTATCAAACCTATATCCTACATACCATGCGCAAATTTAGTTGAGCGTTTTATTAGTTCCCTGATACCAAGTCATTTCGTGCATTTCTCACGCGACACAATAGTGGAACTAATCATGATACTCAGTAACCGATTGAGTATTTTAACACGAGGTGTCGCTACATCAGGCGGGAATGATGGTGTTCTACAGTTTCGTTCGAGTACGTTTTAAGCCAAAGCGTTCGAAGCTATCAAACAGCACATGGAGAAATTTCTGTTGTATACATGTAGCTCACGATTATTTCCCCATCTGTATCGTTTTTAATGTGAGGTGCAATTTGGTCATATCAGCAAAAATCCATGGTGGGTCTTAATAATCGTGGGATTCGGGGTTAAAAACACGAAGTTAAAGCAAGATCCCACAATATGCATTTTACCATACAGCAAACTTGATGTGTAGTATATGATGCGCAGAAAATAGGAAGTCCATAGCAGTTGTGTAACATGTGTGATTGATTACAAGGAGATGTACATTTATGATTTATAAATATACAAAACAAATTTAGGAAAGCGTTATATCATGCACACATATGAACAGCTACATGTAAAACCCTGATTCAGAAATAACTGGTTGCTATACATCAGGTTCACAAAAGTACAGTGGAAAAGCCCGCTACATGTACATGATTATCTGTTGGAATGCACCATTTATCACATTCATAGGTCAGTGGATGTTTGAAGGCAAACATTATGAACGCCTGCAGGCAACATCATGCAGAGCTCATTCAAAACATCTATAGTACAGGAGTAGCAAGAGAGACAATATATATAGGTCATAAGTGCAGACAACTTATAGACCTTATTCACAGCATGGTCTAGCCGCGGCCAGAGAATCAATTCCTGAACTGCTTTCACATTGATCAGCTGAATTAAGTCAGGATGAGGTGGATACATGCATATGGTGCACGTAAAGCCCGCTACATGATTATCTGTTGGAACGCACCATTTTTTCACACCCATTAAAAGTTCATAGGCCCGTGTATGTTTGAAGGCATGCAAGCATTATGAACTCCTGCAGGCAACATCATGCAGAGCTCATTCTAAACATTGCAGCTCATTGTAAACAACATTGCAGTATATACATGTACATGTATTCATGGTAACTACATTGGGCATGAGTCTGGATCATCACACAGCTACGTGCCAGTATATAGCACTGAATAACACAGTCAGTTCATTGCATATCACTCTATACTATCTATGGATATATGCAGTGTGCTTAGGTATCATAAATATGATATCAGTAGTCCAAAACACTGTGTTGATGTGTACACTGTACTAAAAAAGACAGCTATACTTAAAGACATTGCAATAAGTATACCAACCTCTGAAATTACTCATGTACAGCGTTATTTCACCTTTCTGTAAACATGTATACTGTGCTGCAGCTGCCTGACCCTGGACGTTGAGTGTTTTTATTTAGGAAGTAAATGCATACCTCCCCGGCTTAGATTGGGCATGGGGAAATATACAGTATGTTGAAAGGGAGCTTTGTCTAAGGTTATTAGGTTAAGCCTGCCTCCTGTCTGCAACTCTCCCCTCTATATACAAATTATCCCCAAACAAGATTATCCCTTTGTCTGGTTCCAGGTATTGTACTACTGTTAATTCCTGGGAAAGCAACCATTCAGTCCTATTGACAACCTGATTTTGTTTACCCCCCATCACTTCACTTGTGCATTGATCGTACTTTTTAAAACTTATTTTCCTGTCATACATCAATGGCTGCAAAGTTAGTATTTTAAAGTTTCTCGCATCTGAGATCGCATTTCTTGCATTCCTCCTTCATGCCAATATGCTGCAGCATGTTTGGTGTAGTGCCTCTTCTCTCTGGCATACTGTTGTAGTAACTCCAGCCTGTGCTCAGCCAACATGATTTCTGCAGGAGCATCCCAATGATTACTTGAAAAATAGTTTCGTTTGGAGTCATCTTTGTGCTTCTCAACACCTACATGAAGTTACTGATGTAGATGATATTAAGAACTTAACAAACTTACCTTGGCAAGAGAATTGTTTCATGTTTCCAAACTGTCGGATGGCATCAGGAACATGGTACACCATGACATGAAAGTAAGGAGTTACAAATTTCTTTGGTGACCATCACTCTTTATCCGCAGAAAGAGTTGAATCCATCTTTTAGCCTGAATGTAAGCTGATTTGGTCACAAGAGTGTGTGTGTGTGTGTGTGTGTGTGTGTGTGTGTGCATGTGTTGATGTGTACCTTCAAATGTATGTCATCTGCAGCATTTGGGGGAGGTGTTTCACTAGACAACAGGTTGTATAAAACTTCAAAATCCTTTTAAGAATAAAAAAACATTATTCTAGCCTATCGAGGGAAGTAGTTCACCTTCCATAGCTGAACTACATCATCCAGAAAAGCATTTGGTAAGGGGATATCTTTCATCTTGGAAGGAAGTAGCTAGCATATGGAAAGGCAGAATTGGAACACATAAATTATAGGGTGTGTTGTACCTTCAAAACCTTCTTTTTGGCTTCCCCAGTTAACGACGTCCATTCAACCTTTCCATCACTCGATTCAGATTCCCAAATAGTAAATGAGACTCCACAGCTCCTGATGTATGCCACAAGCTGCTGTGTTTGTGGCTCTGACATTTTGATTAAGTTTCTTAACATGACATCAAAAATTCTCAGAAATAGGTTGCAGCTCATCAATCATCATGTGGTCCACTGGAATGGCAGTCAGTGGACGATTAACTGACCCTTGGTGTACAGCAGCAGTTCTGCCATGAGAGGCAAAGGCACGTCTGTGCAGAAATTTAAGAACTGACATATGCTACTTAAGTCAGCTAGGATCATGCATTTTACCTGTTGGTAACTAGTGTTCTGGCCATAGTTGTGCTGTAATACGATTCAGGCTTTGACACATCCCACCTATATAGTGACATCGGTTGACACCATGTTTAGCCAAATGTATTGGTAACTTACCTGCAATCACGGTGCACTGTACATTTGGACATGCATAAATGGAGTTAGCTGCATTAAGGCCCAGCATTGTGAGCATGAACTGTAACACATACGAAACATAAATGTGCATGCCTGTAATACCATTACATCACAAACCTTCATGTCAGAAAAAAAAAAAGTTCAATATTGTAGCTCACGCCATTGACAGCAACAAATCCTAGCTGCTGAAGACCATCAATTTCTTGAAAAGTTGCAGCGAAAGCTGTGGAAATGGTGTCATAATCTTCAGCCCCTTTTACAACTGCGATGGTATGGTTGCCTAGATAAAACAGTCACTGAGTCTCAGGCTGAGTCACAGGTACGTTAAGATTTATACCTATTCCAGACAGATAGCGACCAACTGGCATCAGAATGGCGTACGAAAGCAAACAAAGCTTGACGTCCGTGAAAACTTTGCTCCGTCACCAGATATCCTAACTTAATTTTCTGGTTAGGTTGAAAACTTGTAGCATCTTGAGCGATCTGTTGCATACAGGCAAGTATTAGAATACATGTACATAACACATTCATGCTTACCATGGTGGATAATGTTCGCACAATGACCGTTCGAAAGAGCGATAGGCACCTTCATGTCCCGGGATGCGTGTTAGTTGCATCGTGTGGTTGAGATCCGTACGAGCTTTTTAAACTGCACGAGATCTCGGTAACTCGCTAAAAAGCATTGCAAGTTCGTGGTAGAAGGCATCACTTACTCCATACCTATCTAAAATGTATAGAACTCGCAAATCCACAGTGTCCTCGTTCTCGGAGGCCGCATCATCTGAGAAAGGTATGTGGAACGTCTTGCCAGAAGTGGTGTGGACTTTCAGCGACTCTGCAACAAGCCCATAAGTAGACAAAAATTCCAACGCCTTGTTTGCATGTTCAGACACCTCTTGGATTTTTCTTCGTGCATGCCGGTTGCTGACTGCATCAATCTTACCTCCTGGGTTGTTCTGTGAGTCCTGGGCTTCACTCAACGCATCTTTTAGGTCCTGCACTTCTTCTTGTAAGCCTTCAATGAATGCATCCGCTTCTTCATTCAAATAGGTAACTTCGTTTAGCTCGCTTTGTAAATCCGCGGCAGAAATCGTTTCACCATTCAGGATAGTTATCGTGGTGGAACGAAGTAGCGCATTCTTTCTATTCACGCCTCTTGCAGCTCTTACTTTTGAAACCACGCCAAGTGATTTACGGTAAAGTATATCCTCTAAGCGCGCTGCTTCTGGATTCAGCGTAATTGCTTCGTCCACGATGTGCTCGTTTGCTAGTGCTACGAAGCTTGTATTCTTCTCTCGATTATTTGCCCAGTCGCCCAATACACGATTGGGTATGGACAGACAGCAGACACCATCAGGGTCGACGGATCCTTCAATTGCTACCACCAATGTTTCCAAAGGTGGAAGCACATCATTCAATGGTATATACCGTCTTTTGCTGGCGGCAACTGGTCCTTCTCCGTGATTCGTTGATTCCATTTTAAGAAGCAAAAAACTGAATAAGCACTATCTGAACCTGCGGCAGCAGGGTCAATATAGGATTGATTGATGATTGATGAATATCATTAAAAAACTTCACTCGCGTCTGGAGGGACAACGGAGAAACGGATCGCGTATAATATATCAATTCCGCAACGGCAGTGTATGCGTATATATTATCGTTTAATTCAATGCTGCATTGTCACACCACCACCACCACACCACGACCATGCAGAGTTAGGACGCTATCCAGATATCATTTGTAAAAAAGACGTGTTTGCGTGGCATACTGGTCTGCGTACGCGAATACCAGCATATGTGTCCGCATACAGCTATGTACGTATGCAGGTATGGCATAGCTCTGTATACCCATGGGCGTACGCAGCCTTCAGGAAGAGGGTCGAATTTGGTTCACATGTATCATACGGCAAGGGCGGACACAGGAGAGGGGTTTACAGGTCAGACCCGCGATACGAAAAGCGGAGGTGGGGGGGGGGGGAGGGGGGCTGTACGCTTCAGACCCTTTATCCACCCCTGTACGGTATACTTACTCAATGGTGAAGGTGATCTCGCTTTGGGGAGTGGAACCGTCAACCCCCCCCCCCCCCCCCCCCCCCACCCCCCTCTGCGTAGAATACGGGCACGTTGTCACGCAGTGGTACGTCCTGCTATTTTTGATAATGTGTGCGTACGGCCTTGCAGTTTACAATGTTAAATAAGTCCAAAGCCAGGCAGCTCTAGCTCTATGGCAGCTACTCATAATACATTGTACATTGAAAACGTGACGTATTATTCATGAATAATTCATCATATATTGCCCTAGATTTTGAAGTAGGGTACACTAAAGTGACATTCTAATCTTGTGTGTAGGTCTCAAAAATATACGACTTGATCTGAAGGTTATCTCAATAGTTCAGCCTTCATATTCCATCCGGTAGACTTGAAGTTTCTGTCAGAGTAATTGGAAATAAATAAACAAGCAAACAATGGCATGTTCCATGTACAAAGTCTGTAATAAACACAAACTGCGTTTCTAATTTGTACTGAACACATTTTAACGGAGATCAGAATGGGAAAAAGATAGTCTATTATTATTACTACCATAATCTGCCTGGTAGACTTAAGATTTAGCTTCCGTACAAGAACCATGCCTGTTAGTAGACATTTCTCCCATTCACTTCCCGTTCAATAAATTTTATACGCGTGACGCGGGTATTCAATTATTCATGTCCGGGATTGCTGGACATGATAAGTGTCAACTTATGGAGGAGCTATATACAATTCATATATTGAAGAGAGAATCTTTTTCCTCATACTCAAATTGCTTCATTCGATACAATCCATTTTTTGTACCGCCAGACCAGTGGACAGCACATTTTATATTCCGAAACAACACTGCGAGTATTAGTGGAAACTCAATCTACTCGACATCCATACTTCCTTGCTCTCTGTTCACAGCTACTCCGAATGAGAGTAAACTGTGTTTTGTCGAAATCTCACATTCTGGAATTATGATGATAACTGCACAGATGAAATAGGAACTGGATTTGGAAAATTATCAGCTGGTAAAGCAGTAACATTTCCTGGAATGAAATACAAATTGCCAATCAATATAACTGATGAGTTGGGACATGATATTCTTAGACATACAGCATACACAACTACCATCAGGCAAGATCCTCAACCAGTAGCAACAGTCGACCCTGGATTTTATGTTGCAGTAGATGGAGTTATTCAGTTAAATGGAAATGGAAGTGCAAATCAAACAATTATTCTGACCCTGGAGGGAACTGGCAACGGAATGTGGCACAGTGAGATCACAGTGCAGCTCCTTCCATGCCCTCCTGGGCTATCACAGGACACAAATGATCAGAATGCCACCTGCAAATGTGATCCCAGTAAGTCATTTAATTCCATCGAGTTTTGCTTAGGTGGAACTTCTGCTGAGGTTGCTGCCCTTATAAAAGTTGGATACTGGATAGGGTTTGCTCCTGAACTCGGCAGGGCTGAACTAGTTGTGGCTACATGCCCTCAAGGCTTCTGCCAAAAAGGTACTTCTGACAATGCATCTGTCTTCCAATTATTAGAAACGTACATCAATCTCCCAATGAGTGCTACAGAATTGGATAGTGTCATTTGTGCTCCAAATAGATCGGGTATCTTGTGTGGTAAGTGTTTTGCATCGTATGCACCATCGATAAATGACGACGCCTATTCGTGTGCACCCTGTGATTCATCTCAGTTAGTTGGTAATGTCTTTAAATACGTAGGGTCAGTGTACATTCCATTGTACTGTTCTTCCTTTTCATTATTCGATTCAACATTAACTCACCACTGGTCCAGCAATGCCTTCATCCTGTTCAGTCAAGCTATTGTTTCTCCTCGTTTGGTCTCACCCAACTCACTAGACATAGTGATGCCTATGAGGGCACGAATGTACTCTTTATAAAATTTGCTCCCTCATATATCGTATATTCAATTTAGATTTCTTTGCTTACCTTTTGGACCCATTCTGTATTGGAACCGGCTCAGCACACTTGATGTCATTGAACTGAACTAACGTGGTGGCCATCATGCCATGTGTGATGATTCTTATTGTGATGGCATGTTACCAGGTGACGAAGTTGACGTGCATTGTCAAGATCTATAGCTGCAAACCTAGACATGAAAATCCAGGAATTCTAAAGTTGTCATGCACCAAGGCCATTAGTTTTTCACCTATTCTGACCTTTGCAGCATTTCTACTGCTGTCATACAACAAGGTCAGCATAACAGCTTCTAAAGTCCCTAGAGACGTGAGCTTTAGGAACGCAAGTGGTTTAGACATTGGGGTGACAAGGTCCCTACTATGCTGCTCGTACGATTCAGGTTATTGGAGGTACGCTTTGCCTTCCTCCTTCATCACAGTGCTAATCATCGTACTTCCCATCATACTGCTTGGATTCCCTGTACGTCTGTTTGAAAAAGTGCATCAGTCGAGTGCCAGCAATAATGAAGCACTACCCCCCGCTGACAAGGTAAATATTTTCCTCGATGCATTTCAAGGATGCTTCCTGGACAAACAGGCGTTATTTTGGCAAGTGCATATTTCTTCTTTCGCCTTATTGTTGATGTTTTTTTTTGTATTCCTCCCAAGTGTGAGTTTACAGTTCACATGTCAGCAATTTCTTTGCATTGCAATGGTTGCTTTGATTGTCTTTCTGCAACCTTACAAAGTGGTTGCAAATAACTTTATTGACATCCTTATCTTTCTAACCTTGCTTTCATAAGTATCCTCAATGGATATATCATGCAGTACAGTAGTGACCTCGATCAAAGGGAAAACCATCAATGCTTTACTGGTTATCTTCAGTATTCTAATCAGCCTGCCTTTGATTTACATGGTAGCATACCTAATATGGCACTTCTTGGTTGAACCAAAGAAAGACAAGATAGTAAGCATGCTGCTCTCGCCTGTGCAGAAGTACTGGAACGTCAAAGCTCCAGTGGAAAACAATACGGTCGTAGCTCTTCAAAGGGTAAATCTTGATAACCAAGGAAACAATGTATCCGTGTATGCAATCACTTCCGCAGCAGACGATGTTGATGCATATGAGCCAGAATGCGTGAACAAGTTGCAAATGCGGCTAGTTTATTTTGTCACTACATAGCCACGTTCATTCTGAAGTAGGTAAACCATACATTCAAGGAGTTTTTTTTTAATCATGCAAGGTACGTAATTGAGTTCTTGTAATCTAATAATGTTGATTTTTTGTAAGAGGTATTGCTCCATGCACATGTGTATAATACGCAGCACATACTAAGCCCCATGTCTATCGAATGAAGTTTTTTAATTGCGGACTCGTTGCATATTCCAGGCCCGTAGCCAGGTCGGGAAAAGGGGGGGTTCGAAATAATAATGTGGACCTTAAAGTGGGCGTGGATCACCAAAAGGGGGTGGGTGCGGGAGGGGGATGTGCCCCCTCCTTCGCGAAGCGCGGAAGCTTTTGAAAACATTGATTTGCAACTGAATGCAAACCAATTTGCAGACAGTACACTCATACCGCTTTATAACTCTTCATTGTAATTTAGTAAATATAATTGCCAATGTACATGTAAGCGCTCATGCATAACTATATTCATAATCCATTTCGGTCGACATTTAGCCCCTTCTATGAAGAGACCGACAATACTTCTGATCCAATGAGTCATATTAATACATGCATGAAACCCATATAGGCTAGCTAGTATATTATACACACTGCAATGCATGCACAGGTGTACATGTATAGTGCATGACAGAGCTAGTGTTCGATTTCAAGGGCGTATGATAGAGTCAAGTTCTAGTTCAAGTGCTAGGAGCTACCCCGGCATTTTCGATCGGCGCACGCGCGCGAGTATTGAGTATGAATTAACAATTACAGTGTAAATTAATAATTAATTTTCATTTTATCATAACTAGAACTAAACATGAATCAAGACCATATATTAAATGCCGGAAGACCAGGACTGGATTGGCCTAGCCGCCCAGGAATCGCTAATCGCCTTATAGAGTGGCCGGGACCTTTACCGTACTTCCACATAATTGGACCTTTTCCCCCTGAGAGGGGGTTCGTTCGAACCCCCCGAACAAGCCCCCCCCCCCCCCCCCGGCTACGGGCCTGTATTCATTACATGTCGTTCTTGACGTTGCGTCATTCGCTAGAGAGGACCTCTAATATCTATGCTTTAGTCTATAATTATTTATACTATCAGGGAAGTCCCTATCAAAATGACAACTAATTAACAATTTAGCACGCGATTTCTGCTTTGTTGGCGAGTGGATGAATTGGCAGCACCTGTCTGTAGCGATAGAACGAGCTCGTTTGTTACGGCTTCTGACCAAAATGTCGCGTGTGCAAGCTCGTGCTCTCATTTGGAACGATGGAAATTCTACGCCCTGTAATTTTGAAAGGACTGAGTTTGCTGATATCCCATGCATTGCAACTAAATGGTGTCAGTTTCGTAGATGAAAGACAGTTGAATTATTTCAGCAGACGGACCTCGCGAGTTTGTAAAGATTCCAGCCCTCAAGCACTTGGATGGGCCAAAGCATAAAACACAACTGATTTTTAAAGTGATATAGTAATGACGCGTGGTCTAGAAGCAGGTTTCATAATTCCAGGCCAATTACAACGAATGGAAGGGCCCGTGGGTGAATAAGGTTAAAAAGCGATACTTATGACATGTGTATGCGTTTCGTTTCTCTCCGAGGGTTAAGGTGTCGACTGCATGCCTGCGCGCGTTCAAATTGATACTGATATGAAGACGCCTGTCAGTGTGGCAGATTCCTGGGCGCAATGTATGCATAGACATGAAAAAAAAAAAATGAAAAAAAAACTTTCCTTTGGGGGTGACATGGCAATGCACACAGTTGCATATGCTTGACTCAGTGCAGTGAATGCTAACTTACATGCAGCATAGTGGACCAGCTAAACCCCCTATTCACCAAGGGGGCTGCCTGTGTGTGTATGGTGCCCCACTGAAATAACATGCATGATCTTCCATTCCGCAGTAGCTATACATTTGGATGGAGAGTGTCGCCGTCTATGGAAAGGATTAACTTTTGCCATGGTGTATAGATATGTTTCGCGCACTATTATGGTTTATTGTATCTATATATCTTTGTGTCACGATTGAAGAATGGAAACGCACCACTATTAAAAATGTACTCCCGAATTTGCTGTACTGTAAGTCATATCAGTAACACTTGAAATAAAGTATTATCATCTGCGGCTGGACTAGATCCTTTGCTCCTGCTCCTGGTTTTAGGTAGCAACTCCTGCTCCTGCTCCTGGTTTTAAGCGACTCCTGCTCCTGGTTTTAGGTAGCAACTTCTGCTCCTGCTCCTGCTCCTGGTTTTAGGTAGCGCCTCCTGCTCCTGCTCCTGGTTTTAGGTAGCAACTCCTGCTCCTGCTCCTGGTTTTAGCTACACCCTCCATATGCCCAGCCAACGGGATTTCGTGAGCCACCGTCATAACCGTTCTCCACACTGTAACCGGTCACACCAATTGCTCAATCGCTAGGCCTCCGGTTGCCAATGTCGATATAGCATCCCGTTCTATTCGTAAAACCACATGTTCACCTTCGTCTGTTCTCCTTTTGTCGCGCCTTCCACAATGGCTGCAAAGTAGGGTCTTCCCGCTGTAATCTCTGGATCTCATGCACCTCCTTGAAAAACTTCACCCCCTCACTCTCGGCGTGGGTCTCCAACCGCTCTGCTTCGTGTAACACCGCCGCGTTGTCCAATCTACTCTTTAGTTGCACTCCGTTCTCCTTTGCAACGTCTTTATCCCCCTGCTCCACCACAGGCTTGGGCCTTGCCCCACTCTGCTTCTCTTTTTGCTCGGTACGTGCATCTTCTTCCATCTTCTTCCTCGAGTAGTTGCTGCCATCACCAAACTCTATCCGAGACATCCGTACCCTCTACCGCTCCTCACCGGAACCAAGGTATCTCCATTTTCTACCTTTTGGAACCTTCGACAATTCCCGGTGCGTCCTCCATAGTAACTCCCTCGACTGGGACACTTACTCGAGATATGACCGAACTGATGGCATGAATAACACCTCGGACCCCTACCGGAGCTTCTCTGCTCTGGCCATCGCTCGATCTTGTGTGCTGCCATTATTCGCTCAAATGTCACTAGGTATGCTTCAATGTCGTCGCTCTCTCTCAGTGCGACCAACTTGATTCCCAACTCCGCAGGAGTCTTCGCTCCTGCCGCGGAGACAGACCGCTCCACTATCTTCGCTATACTAGTTGATCCATTTGGTCCTCTCTCTCTCCTCTCCGCGACTTCGACTCTCCTCTTCTAACCTTCTCGCCATTTCAGCTTATCTTGCGACGTTCTCTTCTCTCCGCCGCCTCTCTTCAACGACCTCGGCTTCCCTCCGCGCTCTTTCGCCTTCGATCTTTTCATCGCTGTCTTCCGCCAAACCCGCAACATTGCCTGCCAGTTAACTTCCGCCATCGTTTTGTATGCACGTCCTGACCGGGTGCGCAGTTGATCCAACAACTGTCAGAAGAACAGATCCCACCGCTGCCGGCCACCAATTGTTTAAATGCTTGTACTTGCGCGTCGTACAGATATGTTACAGCATTTGCAGATGCTATTTATTTTTACTAAACGTCTCAAAGTATGATTTGTGGTTCGCAAAACATGAACAGTATAATGAGATATGATATTACTTTTTGGTTTTGGTTCTTTGTAAATTACGGTATTGTCTAATTATCGACTTATTGTCCATGCAGCCGCAAACGTCCGTGCGTCTAGAAGACAGGTGACTTAGATTTTACATAATTATATCACAGTTTGAATTTACTGATGAAACCTCAATTTATGATTGGGCCCTAAAGGGAAGTGGTTGCTCCCAAGTGATGCTTATCTTTGAGGTCTGTGTGTTGAAAGCTTAGTAGCTGACGGTGGCCAGAGGAAAGGGTGTTGGTTTCAGGTTGTGTGTTGTAATCTAATACATGTATATGTGTGTTACTGTATTCATACCTTCCATGTATGTATGGCAACCAAACTATGCATACATAGTTGGAGGTACTGTTAAAGTCCATGTGTGTAGATTGTGGCAAAATCTCGGATGACCTGTGGCTAGGGGTGAAAAGCCAATCGAACTTGGAAATAGCTGGTTTTCTGCGATAACTATTGAAGTAGTGCGTCATATGGCTTGCACATAGTGCCGTATATTCTTACATTAGTTACATAGTAAAGCACTGAATGGGTTTAGAGCAAAATGAGTAGATGTTCATACGTGTGCATAATCAAGTAGAAATTGTATATTATTATCAATTAAACATTATGTTGGGGGTGGGGGAAGCAATAGTTTTTTGCTTATGTATTTCATCAAGTGCATAGTTAGATATGTCACGTGATCTGTCTGTTGTAGTACTACTGCAAAATAGAACGACATTTTTTGCATGCAAATCTTGAAAGAAATGAGGTTATGAAGTGAAAGTATATCACCACTACATCGTCATAGTCTCTGAGCAAATTTACTGATGTGTGCATTGTGACATTGGTCCAAGTGTATAAAAAATGAAAGTTTGGGGAGGGTGAAAACTCCCCAAAGCATCCAAGTTTCATTGCAAACTCCATCTGTGTACATCTGCTGATTATATGAAATATGGAAATCTGTGTTTCTATCCTCCATTGGTGTCATAAGCTAATATGTATCAAATTTTGTTATTGGATTATAATTTTAATTTGTTTATTTTAAGGTTAATAATGCACAATTTGCCTTCATGTAGTGAAAGTATTATAATCTTCATCATGTTCTACTGTAGATGTCAACACCAGAATCTGCATAGCGTACTATCACACTGAGAACATGTCGGGTGATACAACTGTTTTTACACAACCAACCATGTCATACCTGTGATGCAATCATTCTACAGTGTGAACTGCTTTACAGGTACACATACACATACATGTACATTCTTATTTGTATTGTAGCTGCAGTGATGTTTTCATACAATTTACATATAACACATGCTAAACTTCTCGTGGTTCATTATGCCAGCATCGCATGCAGTTACTTTCATTTCTTATTGCCCTTGCAGTCATAATGCTGGCTTGCTCATGTTGTCACTATGCACACCTGATACCAATAAACATTGTCTGTATTTTTTGTGACATATATGAATATGACTGATTTTAACAATACACTTGATGTGCATGTATGCGTTTTGAAGGTCTAGTTTTTACAGTCATTGGTTGCTGCTTTTAACTAGCAGTATTCCGGCCAGAAATGGAGGACATGAGTGAATATGTAAGGTTGTGATAGAGATTTGAGAATTCTGATTTCACCAATAACTTTGCCAC
Organism: Ephydatia muelleri; assembly: GCA_013339895.1. Lineage (NCBI taxonomy): Eukaryota > Metazoa > Porifera > Demospongiae > Spongillida > Spongillidae > Ephydatia > Ephydatia muelleri. The sequence goes on from JABACO010000124.1 coordinate 89,450, forward strand.
CTTTTTTAATGATTTATCATGTGTCAAGATAAGAAATTATTTATTCAAATCAATTAACTAAAATTATTTTTTTTTCAAATTGAATTCCAAACAGGTTTAGTATTCTCTAAAAATCGGTCTGATTATAATATACGTGTATCATGTAAAGAACATTAAGTATCCATTAATTAAATTCAAGACAAATTAACTAATTACAACCGAGCATTATTAATTTTATTCATAAACGTATGTCATTATATGCGTCATCTTTTGAATATTAATGTATCCTCTGCTCACGAGACTTCTGCTCACGAGACCATTAAAATAGTAAGACTACGATATAGTGTGCCAAACCTCCGTTTCTGCAACGAGAAAAACAGTACTCCCACCTGATGTGGATTGATGCAGCGCAAGTGCGCAAATTAAAAATTCTGCGTGCCAGACTAGTGTATAATAACAACAGGTCCTGACATGTTTTTGTTGTTGCCCAAACCCTATCAAAACTATATCCTACATACGCATGCACAAATTTAGTTGAGCGTTTTGTTTGTTCCCAGGCCATACCAAGTAATTTCTTGCATTCTCACGCGACACAATAGTGGAACTAATCATGATAACCGATTGAGTATTTTAACGCTACATCAGGCAGGAATGAGAATAGTAGTGCCGTTTCGTTGGCGTAAGTTAAGCCAAAGCGTTCGAAGCTATCAAACAGCACATGGAGAAATTTCTGTTGTATACATGTAGCTCACGATTATTTACCCATCTGAATCATTTTTAATGTGCTGGTGCAATTTGCATGGTCATATCAGCAAAAAGCATAGTGGGTATTGATAATCGTGGGATTCGGGGATAAAAACACGAAGTTAAAGCAAGATCCCACAATATACATTTTACCATACAGAAAAGGTGTAGTATGATGCGTTGAAAAAGGAAGTCCATAGCTATAACCATGTACAAGTTGTGTAACATGTGTGATTACAAGGAGATGTACATTTACGATTTTAAAAAAATCCTAAACAAATTTAGGAAAGCGTCATATCATGCACACATACGAACGGCTTAAAACCCTGGAATAACTCTTGTGCATGGATATTAGGTGCGCAAAAGTACAGTGGTAAAGCCCGCTACATGTACATGATTATCTGTTGGAATGTACCCTTTTATCACATTCATAGACCAGTGGATGTTTGAAGGCAAACATTATGAACTCCTGCAGGCAACATCATGCAGAGCTCATTCAAAACATCTATAGTACAGGAGTAACAAGAGAGACAATACATAGGTCATAACTGCAGACAACCTATAGACCTTATTCACAGCATGGTCTAGCCAGAGAATCAATACCTGAACTGCTTTCACATTGATCAGCTGAATTAAGCCAGGATGAGGTGGATACATGCATGTGGTACAAGTAAAGCCCGCTACATGATTATCTGTTGGAACGCACCATTTTATCACACTCATTTAAAGTTCATAGGCCCGTGTATGTTTGAAGGCAAACATTATGAACTCCTGCAGGCAACATCATGCAGAGCTCATTCAAAACATTGCAGCTCATTGTAAACAACATTGCAGTAATGTTATACATGTAGTTGTCCTCCAGCAGTACTGTAATCATGCTTTAAGGATGTCTTGGCAATGTTCATTTGATGTACATGTAGGTGTGCTTCCCGAGTTTCAGACCGATGGGCCTCAATACCTCCTTCGCCAGTATGCAGAATTATGCTTAGTGTAAGACCTCCTTTCTCTGGCATACTCACGCAGCTCTTCCAGCCTGTACTCTGTCTTCTGCTGGGGCATCCCACTGGTTGCTGGAGAAGTAATTTCTCTTGGTGTCATCATTATGCTTCTCCACACCTGAAAGAATATAGGACGTTTGCATACTATTACTTTACAATTTACCTTGACAAGAAAACTGCTTCATACTTCCACGATGTTTGGAACATGATACACCATGGCATGAATGTATGGAGTTACATGCTTGAGTTGGTGACCATCCTCTTTGATGCTCAAGAATAGTTCAACCCATCTCTTGCTCTATATAATATATATATACACAGTATGACAGTGCTCATTGTTTGGTGTACCTGACAACATACGCTATCGACTTCCTATTTTCAACACTTCATAGAGAAATGGTGTAGTATGAAGTATTGAAAATAAGAAGTCGATAGCATTATCCGTTGGGAAGGTATAGCGATTCAAACGCGATGCATTTTTATAACATTTTAACCGTGGGGCAATTTTCGCAGAAACTGTCCCATATATATTATAATTATTATTATGCATATATATAGTGTAATTTATTAATCGCTAGAAAATCTGTCTGCATGCATGGTCCGTTCAAGTGGTCAATACACTAATGTTTAAAAAGGCATTAGTCATTAATGAAGCTGACAAACACACCCAAGACACATTATTCTGTACTGAGGGACATGTAAATAACAGCTTCTGGTGTTAGGATACCATTGTAGAGTGCATAGGTCTTATGGTTGGGGGGAGGGGTGGAGATCCGGGGGTATGTAACTAGATATTTGTATCCCCTGACTTCAGCAATACACAGTTACTGTTTTCCTATATTCAGAGACAATGGCGCCACTAGTGTTTGGATACCATTGTAGAGTGCATGGGTCATGCTCCTATAGACGTTAATTGTTATGCATACGGGTGTTCTTTCATCAAATGTTTGCACCGGCTCACAAAGGAAACCATCAAAGCACACCCAAGATATGCTGCTTGCACATTGGGACCACTTATAGCCATAGATAAGTTTCAGGCCCATGCAGCTGGAATGACGGCTGGCTACCGGGGTATACGCGTAGGCTAATATGGATGTGGGGGGGGGGGGGGGGGGGCTACGCCTACGGCAGAATTGCAGCGCTAGAGCTCTAGTTTCAGTCTAACAGTAACACTTAGGTTTTACTCGTTTGAGACACATCTCAATACGATATTGAGATCCACCAACATTAAGTACATTGAATGAGCGAACATACCCAACCAAGTCGCGCATGACTGGCCATGCCACGTATGTGCATGATATCCATCAACATTAAGCACATCCCAAGATATGCTGTTTGCACGTTGGAACCACTTATAGCCATAGATAAGTTTCAGCCCCGGCTGGAATGACAGCTGGCTACCGGGGTATACGCGTATAGGCTAATACGGGGGGGGGGGGGCTGCGGCAGAATTGCAGCGCTAGAGCTCTAGTTTCAGACTACTTAGGTTTTACTCGTTTTCAATAGGCAGAGGACTAGTAACTAAACGTACATATTGAGATCCAGCGAACATACCCAACCAAGTCGCGCATGACTGGCCATGCCACGTATGTGCATGAGATCCTTTTGTGAGTGACTAGTCCCGGCAAGAATATGGTCAAGTACCTGTACATATACATGTATACATGTATAACCTTAACTCTATTACTAGTAGCTATTTATTATTAAGTATCTTCATCAGTTATACGGCTAAATTGTACTGATGAAGTAGTAGCGATCATACACTTGAATTTGGAATTATGTGTGCACATGGGAAGTAGAAAAAAGTTGGTAAAGTACATAGCCTGATAGTTCTAGCTTTGTTGGCCACCGTACAAATAAGAGTAGATGGTCCACACGACAAACCTACAATGAAAAAGAGAGGTAAATCAGTGTCAAGTCAGCCATTGAAAAGTATACAATAAGGCAAACCCTCGTGTGGAATTTACTGCGCGCACATTTTGACGGAACAAAATACATACAAAGTATGCGATTGTACCCACTGTATCACTTAAACGTCTACAAATGTAGCTAGAAGACTTCCGCACAAAAGTGTGAGTGATTGTTGGAAATTCTCCATAGACATTCTGTACAATTTTTTTATTACGCGTATTACGGAATTCAAATCATTCATGTCCGCAATTTCTGGCCACGCACATTGTTAGCAAAGCTGTTGTTTGATTGTACTGAACTACTGCCTTAGTTTAACGGCTGAACAATGTAGTTCAGAAGGAGAATTGTCGCAGGCTTCAACACATACGTGCACATTACACATATGTGTGCATAGCATTTATTTTAAATGCGAGGGAAAAAGATTGCCTAACATTTTTTCACCATACCTAGGTTGTCTCATACCCATCTGAACCTAAATGTGTGAGACAGGCTCTGCTTTTGTAGTTCAGAATGCTATTGGAATGCCTTGAACCTCTTCTGCCTCCATTTTGTTTATATTCCACGCATCAATAACCATCTTGCAGGTGGAAAGGGGGAAGGATAAACCACTCTATTCATACAGCAGACAACTTAAGCCCTCTGCAGCTGTGGACGGAAGACAGGCAAATGAAGATCTGCAATGTTGATGAGGTAATGCTGTAGTTATAGCTGTTGAAGAGGTAATAAAAGTTGCATCGTTCAGCTGGTGTAATGTATACTAAGCTTGCTCGTAGTACAGAAGCTGTCAAGTAATACGGACATAATATAAAATGTGTAGAAATGTACAAAAATATGCCTTTCTGTCAAACAGTGAGAGCTATTATGTCCAGTGTATCACATTCCAATAAATTTAAATTCTAGTGCTCAGTAAACACTTGTGCATCAGCCTCACTTTTTTAGCACCCCTAATGACATACGCCGTAGCCACCTCACCATATGTATGCTAATTGGATGGTAGGACAGGATTGTTTGCTTATCACCACTAAGTTGGACATAACAGTCATTTGGCAAATATGATGAGATTTGCATTATGATTTTCATACTGAAGTTAATCAATTGGAAGCTACACATACATGTATTTGATTTTATCTTTTTAATCATTAAAGTAATCAAGTTTAGTCATTAAAGTAATCAAATTTAATGATACGTTTTGTATTTGCCTAACTTAGGCATACCAAACTGGTCACACTTGGACTTCTTGAGGTGTATCTTTACCATTGAGGGGTTTGTAGGGGAGTCAATGGAAATGTCCCCCCAACTTGTATATTTATAATTTCATTAAGGAATTATATCCACATGTAATCATTGCATTCTTAATGCATTCAAACTTGATCCCTTTGTGTATTGCATGTGGTGCACTATGACCATTTAATGTATAAATGCATGCACAGTATGACACATCCACTACACTGCAAAGCAAATGGCTAAATTATGTCATGACATTATCACTTTCCACTTGATGAAAAGGAAACGAATTATAACAGGATTAATTAATCACATATTTCAAGTTGATGTCAAAGTATTCAACCTACCACAGTTGTCCTTTCCACTCTGGTGCAAATGGGTAGGAA
>JABACO010000125.1:5025-26798 GCA_013339895.1 Ephydatia muelleri
GGTTGACTTTGCCATTTTCTGTCGTCAATACGCAGTCATATTTACATGCGTATTTACACGTACAGCATTCACACGAACGGAGCATTCCAATTTGTGCATGCATACTTAGTTATGTTCCATCTATTTTGATTTCACTGCTTGCACGTTGATTTCTACAAGAGATTTGTATTTATCCGCATTGTAACAAGAATACCGTTCAACGGTTGCAACTAATGCTATTGCCGTCAATTGCCATCTCGTGCATATCGTTAAGTCTAAATTAGCTGCATGAATAATGTAAAGTTTTATGCATTAACCAAGTGTACAATGCGGAAACACTCGTACATGTTGTATGTGAGATGAATAGTTAATACTAACTCGTCAGTAGATTGTTGTATATCAACAGATGAACATGATGTCTTGGTGATACTCTATGGCAAAATTCGGAAGCCGTTTCATATTATCTACGTGAAGAATAATTCTGTCTGCATTTACACATCATCTCTCCTACAGTTGCAGTCGTTTGATAATGATTCACTGATCTGCAAAGTGTAGATGGATATTGCAATTCTCTCATCCCGACAGGGATCCTGCATACCTCCATCCTTCTTGAATAATGGTTGGCTAAGCCATTCAAGCTCCATGCAGCTGCATGTATGGAGCCAATTAAGTGTCCTTAACTGTGGATTGGACTTTACAGCCTCCAGGTGGTACGTTGAGGATTCTCTCCAGTTAGACGTTGTGTACCACTATTGTATCATCCACACCAAAAGTAACCATAAGCCTAACACCGCTAATACAGAGTATAGTGATGCATTTTTTGGGTCTGCATGGCCAACGCTTGGCCAACCTTTTTTTTACTGTGATGTTGTGCATTTGTATATGGAATCGTGTTTTGTGCTTGTATAATTTATTTGAGCTATAGCACCTGGAGAGGGTATTAGCTAGCAGCGCAAGCCATGCACAATAAGAGGTACAAGTTAATTTTATAGCTATAGGTGATTACTACACCAATCCATTACTTTTCCTCACCCTAAATGTTTGTTGCTATGGCAATAGCCAGACCATCCTTTAGTCTTCCCCACAGGGATCACCTGTAAATAACACACAATGAAATCTCTGGTATGTCACTAGAGTTTGGCACTGTTAAGCTTTTCCTGGGAAGTGATTGTCCATGTACCAGCTTGGTTGTAGTAGCCTCGAATAACCCTATGAATTTCACTCTCCTCCAACAAATTATATCCTTACAAATTCACACATTAGCCATGCTTGCAAATAGTATTTACCCTGTGTTGTCATTATTATCAATCCCACCCCTTTTATCTCACTCTTGTATATGATGTGCGCTCAGATGAATAGAAATGATTCTGCGTCATACATAAGGTGCAATTTTGGCAATACTATCTAGTGTTAGAACAATGTCACAGAGCATATAATCATGGTGGGTAGTGCTACCTGTAAAAGTTACACACTAATTGTTACTGCTTGGATAGATATTTGACGAAAAAAATCCATAGGTTCAGGTTACCATGAACATCACGACTGTATAGCCACTCTTCATCTGAAATCTTCTTGAACTTAATAGCTGCAAGGCCAAACAATTTTAAGATGTCTTTGAATTCACAGTCCTTCATGAATGAGTAAGGATGGAATACCACTTCTCCCAGCCTATCTGGGAGAAAACAATGTGGGCATGTTTTGTTGATGTTTCGTGAAGATCGCAGACAGTCTGACCACTTGTGTTCATCACTAAAGCAACGGTAACAAAGATTGTACATAATATTGCATGCTCTAGGATGGCATATTTTCAGATTTTTTGCCACATAGCAAACAATGCATTCTTTTTTGTACCGTGTCAAGTAGTACAGTAACTGCTGTCCTAAATCTCTATAGCTTTCGAGGACGCTTTGGCCATAGCTCAAGTCCTGTAATATCTCTTCATCCAGACCATCAAACCAGTCTGCTTCCTCTGCCAACCTCCCTGCCTTGTAAGAATTTGCAGCTAACTTTTCCGAGTACTCACTACAAACCCCACATGGTTCACAGCTCAGATAGCTGCATTCTATCTCGGTGGAGTCCATGTATCGTGATATTATTCTTCGCAGACAGACATCGGGCATGGTTGCAAAACTGAGCATCTGCTGGAAATGCCTCTTGGCTTTGTCTTCTTGAAAGGCCTCTAATTTCTGCTGTTCCTTTCTAGGGTCAAAGAAAAGAAGAGCGCAACTAGGTGCCCCATCCCTACCGGCCCTTCCAGTTTGCTGCACCCACTCCTCCATGCTGTATGGCAATCCATAGCATACCACAGTACGTACCATAGGGTAATCAATACCCAGACCAAACGCACTGGTTGCAACCATAACACGTGCCTCTCCCTCTCTCCATCTTAGAAAGCTGTCTTGGTTATCACTGCGAGAAAGACGACCGCTGTATGCTGCGCACGGTATTTCTGCCAATAGAAAGGCTTGATGGATTCCTTCAAGCAGCTCCAACGATGGTACATAAACAATGGCCCTGTCAGAATCTCTGTAGTTCTTTACTGCGACAGCAGTGCGCTTGGCAAATTCGCACACAGACATTCCACTGCGGTTGACTTCATACCTAATGTTGAGCCGATATGTGTTGTCTCTAATGACAACTGGCCATCTATTAGGACCAAAGAAATTGGATAAAATATCGTCTGCTATCCACTGAGGGCATGTGGCAGTTAGCAGTACAAAACGAGCTTTGGGGAAGGAAGCAAGCGCTGTTAAACGACGAACACTTGGCCTGTAGTCGCATTCTGTGGAAAACACATGCGCTTCGTCAATGAATAGAACCCCGAGTCGGTTTGATGCATGGAGTTGGATGATTAGATTCCAAAACTCACGACTCTCTGCTCCTTCAGGGGTTACCAGGACCAAATTTTCATCTGTTACAGAACTTGCATCCTCGGAGCAAGATATTCCCTGAGACCGTGCTCTTCTTGCCATGTCTGCCATCAAAGACACGGTGGGGACAATAACAATGCTTGTTATGCATGGATGTCGAGCAGCATACAAGAAAAACAGCAAGCTTTTCCCTCCACCCGTTGGTAGTACAGCTAACACATCAGAGGTTGTGTGAAGGATGCTATCAACTGCTGCTCTCTGTACTACTGATTTAAATGTGGCCTGCTGGTCACCAAGAAATGATCGAAGGAGGCTCAGAGATGTCTCAGAGTCCCGAACATTCACAAACGTGTCGTGATGGGTGTTGGACGATAGAGATGGCTTTTGCATGATGGAAGTCTGCTCCATTGTGTTTGTGGGAAGTGGGGTGCATCCGACAGCCACGTCTTGACTCCTCAGTGTTTCGCCAATGTCAGGGCGGCTGGATACGGTGTCCACAGCAAGGTTCCGCTTCTTACATACAGGTGAAGTGCAGTTAAGGAATTGGTGCCACTTCACAGAGACCCTTCTATGATCTTGTATTAGATGGTGGCGCATGGTGGATAGCTCTCCATTCAGAAGAGCGTACCATGTATTGGCTGTGGTCTTACTGTGGCCAAATTGCTCACATTGGAGAGTCTCCCAGTCTCTGTGTTCCTCGTCTTGTCCTGCCTCTTCGTCTTCTTCATCTTGCCATGCAAATTTTATCTTCAATTTCAAAGCATAGTGTTTGGCCAGATGTCGATACTCACAAAATGATATGGAGTGGCCTCCATGTTCCTTGAATTTTGTGCTGAACACGTTCCTGATTCTTGGTGCCTCCATCTTTTCTCCTCTGTGCACAAACAGGTGCGTTCCATACACATTGTTGTCATTTGTACTCAGAAAGGATGTGATAGAGCACACGAACGGTCTCACAATGAGGAGGTCGCTCAGTAGGACCATGGTTGCCTTCTCGTCCAAAAATCTTGCAATAGCTTTGTTCGCTTTGGTCATGGACCGCGTCTTGTTGTACTCTGTTAGTAGCATTACAAGGCCGTCCACAAAAAATATGCTCCTTTTTGCACTCTCTCCGCCAACAATTCTCAGAGTCTCTAATTCTGTTGCCCGTGCAGGCAAGCCTGACCCCAAGTGAATAACGAGCAACATGTTTTCAATATAGTCGTCCCAGTCCTCCAGGTACCTCTGTGCCTCTTTTGATGAGTACTGCACCACATTGTCGGCATTGATGGCACTTACAAACCTTGCCTTTAGCCCTTCATTTTCCAAAATGTGCCGCAACAGGCTGCATCTGCAGTCATGGTCAACTAATGAGTCTTTGTGTGCCATAATGTGGGGGCTACTGACCAGATTATCATTGATAGAGGATATTTGAATGCCTTCTGCCCCCAACAACAGCGTTTGCATTGCCGTCTGGCATTTCGCAAGTGATTTATGGTATGCTGCTTGAAGGCTATCAAGAGACAAGGTAATGCCACCCACAATCACCTTCCAAGGATCTTGCTGACCTACACATAATCCAGACAGAACGCATGGCATGCGGTTTGAGCTTGCTAGAACCCTCCGTGCTAATGCTTGCACCCGGCACAAAAAGGAGAAAACGTTATAATTGTCCACTTCGACGAGAGGCTTTAGCTCGTCCATTGCAGCAACTCGAGATCTCTCTTCCCTGTCCATTACTGCCTCTAAGATGGAAACTTTAGCCATGTATATTAGCTTACCGCAAATTCTACTAACGCCATCTAATTGCAGTAGCCTACCGTCCTTCAGTTGGCAGCAACACCTTACAAATAAAGGTATTGTAGCTTGGGATTTTGAGTTGGTAGGTGTGTACTCTCTTAGGAATGCACACATGGTGCCAAATACGTTGGATCGTGTGGGTGTGGTGAAGGTGGCCTTGACGGATTCAACTGTGTCGCTGTGCTGTAGAAGGTCAGGGTGGTGATTGCTCATGTTGTTGGCAAAGACCATCAGACTTGTTAACAGTCTGGCATACTCCTGTCTGCTGCCATTGGTCTCCAAGCAGGTCAGGGGGGGTGTGAAGGTTTTGGGACCTCGGGAGCCTTTAATGTCAACGTTGATGTTTATTCTGAGTTGGAATCCAAAAGAAGAGACATTTTTGAGGGAATTGAGGAATATTTCGTGGATCTGTTGTGCCATGACATAATGCTCCTCGCCTTCTCCTGGAATGTGCAGTAGAGTGTGCTTCAATACTGTACTCAATCTGTCTTGCTCTTCTCCAGGTTTTTTTGCCCAATCCATTGTGATGTAGAACAGATTTGCCTCTCTGACTGAATCTGTTGGCAGGGTAGCCCCACTGTGCAATGCAAGCTGCATGGTTTTTTCCACAACGGAAGCTATGTTGAGGGAGGAAGAACCAGCTGTTGATGACTCACAGCCTCCTTGCTCTTGCGACTCGACTCCAAAGTATGTCCTGCATGCTGCAGAATCAGAACACAGAGTTTGGACCTTGCATGGGACAATGGAGATGTTCACGTGAGAGTTCTGAGCATGTTTCCGGGCACTACTTTCCTTTAGAAAGTAGTGGTTGCATTGGGCACACTTAAATCCATCAAGAATTGGGACAAAATCTAATGCAGGTAATGGAACCTGGTTGCTGAGAAAATAAGAGCTTTCGTTGGCAAAACATTGCACCAGGATCTGTTTCCTGTCCTTTGCAACCACACTTATTCCGTGTTTGGCATTTAAATGCGTGGCAAAACTCCGCCCCAATGCTGCAGAGCATGGACAGCACACTAGGAGGCCATACTCCTTCCTGTACTGCAGGTTGTATTTGGCAAGGTAGGCTGGCTGGTTGTGATCAGCGGGTCTTGAATTTGCAGAGCAGCTACCCTGCTGATCACTTTGGCCGAGAACCGCAGAAGATGAGCTTTCTGTGCACAAAAGATGTACAACGTTACGTGAATGTAATTTGGTAGCATTCGTGCACTTCAATCCATGAAAGTTTAAATAACAAATTCTATTGCTGTCGCTCTCGCCCGAAACAAAACACTCGTGTTTGTTCTCTATGGCAATCAATGTCTAGTACTAACGTTTAAGTCTATAGCTACTTTGATTATGCGAGGTATGATGATAAGTCTCTTAAGCTCCCTCTTCTCCATATCCTGGCTATGCCACTGAAAGTTAAAATTACCATGCCAAACAAGCTCTGTAATAGTACGTTCTAAAATAGTGTAGTATGTTATACTCTCTATGATCTAAAATAGTGCAGGCTGATGAGTGTGCTAAATATAGACCTAATTCATTTTTCAGGTCCCATTTCAGTCATACTGTTTCCATACTTTTTACACCATCATTGTCATTCAATCCTATATGTCACCATGCAACTTTCTCATAGTCGTAGAGGTTTTTATTTACATGTTACAATCATGGGTATTAACATTAATAGTCGGGCAATCCTATGGGGTTAAGAGTGGGGCAGGGTCACGTTGTCTTTCAAGACATTTGACTGTACAACCCTTGATGCAATTAGGCCATTCCAAAAATAGTTTCCCGTCCGGACCTACTTTGGCTACCCCATGCGGGCGGAAGGCTATTATCCATCATTTACTTTTAAATCATATTATGCACGTACATCATGCACATCTGCCCGCCGCCAACACCTCTTTTGAGTATAGAGCTTTGGTGTGCCAATATCCCCAACGTAATTTGCACAAGATATCACATCATTAGGCATAATGAGGCCCTCCTAGATCCGCCCTTACAATGTATGTACCGTAAATTATTTGTTCCAATAATTACAATAATAAACATTACGCGGGGAACTTATAATGACGCGCGCGGAGGACGGGAAACAATAATCACATTTGGAATGGCCTTAATAGCTGCAAGTTCTGCGTCTTACCTTCTGTTACCGGGTCGGTATTTGTAGCTGGAAAAGTGCTGCTGCTGCTGCTGCTACTGAAGTAGCAGGCAGAGTGGGTCTTAAATTTCAGGCTGCTTGTGGACGATCGACCACACCGATCACAGGTAAAAATACCATTCGTGCGTTCCACCGTCACGGTGTTGCCATTTTTGGTCAAGATACTCTTGTTCGTGTGCAATACCGACTGATGGTGCCTTACAGCTGCTCGCGTTGTACCCACGAATGAGCAATCCGTACAGGGAAAAGAACTCATGCTATCGATCAACTTCCGTGCAACGTGCAAGAGAATGGTCTCGTACCCAGACACTAGTTATGGATACTTATTACATTTCATAACGGATTGTTTGGAGAGTTGTACGTTTTGCGATCAAACAGGAGGCCATTCACAACTTTGTTCGAGGGCATGACTGTTTCGTGGCTTTGCCAACTTTACGGGGTACGGGAAAACGTTGTGCTATGCCTTGCTGCCATTCGTGTTTGACCATCTTAGTCTTTGTGCTACAGGGTACGGGTTTTCCCCAACAACACCGCAACACCAACACTGCATGGTAAGGCACCCAAGCAACGTATGCCGTAACCAATAGAACCTTCAAATATGAATACGATTGCGGTCTACTTGCCTATGTTATACAATTAACATTCGATCTGTCACTGGCAGTCCTTTTCCCAGACTCTATAGTTATAGCGTAGCGGTGAAATAATCCATCCGCAACTGTGGCATACTAGGGTCTCTGGGTACGAAACTATAGCCTGAGAATTCAAATCAGGTAAATTCCAATTCATATCCATACAACATACACGTCACTAAATTATTCTGGAATGAGAGGTGCATGCTGACGGTTGCCCGCGGTGATAAAATGCATGGTTGTACGCTTCATAATATACCTGGTCAAGATAACACAAGAAGTGATACGATGTTATGCTTGACAGGTTTAATTATCCATTCTACAAATAACTGGACTTTTTTTCAAATTGTATACAATTAAAACAATACCCTATCGGGCTGAATGGATTCTGGCCTGTGACAAATATAAATATATATGTGGACATTGCAATACACACATGCTGAATGTCAGTATGTTGCTGTACCAGCTAACTAAAACTTGAACTTCGATGAGTTTTTGAGAGTGCAGTTTGCTTCAAATGAATGCTCTGAGATAAGAAACATTTTATATTATAATAGGAGACAAACTCACGTTAAATGTCCTGACACCATGGATATCATGTACTGTCGATTCGTGTGATACGAGCAGCTATTTATTTGACAGTAATGCAAGTAGTCACCTTAGAAGTTTCAAAACCTTGACTGCTCATACCCACGTTCACGGCTCAAGGTGTTCCAAATAATAGTCAAGCGGTTTTTCTTTCATCCTAGGGTACAATCTAAATAGCAATCTTGTACATACAAATGACACACATGGACTCACTTTAAACTGGCAGCAATGATGTGCTAGCATGTCAACATACAGTATCACTCATATACCATGACTGTTCATATAGATCGCGACTCAATGCTTGTATTAGAATTCTATTAAAGGCTATATAGAACTCAAATGGTAGAGTTAAATTCCTGCTTCCTCCACAGGCAGATAAAGCTAATTACGTGTATGTTTATAGCCACTCAGTTAAATTCAATACAACTAAACAAAACTACACTCGAGTGTGTTGTCACAATGTACAGAGGTTGTGACCAACAGAACCTAGGAGTCAGTTAAACCTCTCACACTTGAATCAGTCTAAATTAAATGCATGGTGACAACTAACCAGTGGAACTTGGTGAACCTGGAATGGAAAGAATACATCTATTTGTACCTAAAGTCACTTCTTGTACACCATACTGGGAAGAGGAACGTGTGCAACTTGAATCCCTCTCCCAACCATCACAGGTCTTACAAGACAAAGCGTTTGAAAAAATCATACTACAGTAGTGACATCTGTCAGTGCACAAGAACATCCGAGACTAAAGGCCTCTGTGGAATCTTGCAATCACATGTAATAGTTAGACATTGCTCCTTATTTTTAAGCTTATAGTGCGGTTTAATTTGGGTACCCTTAAAATATCCCTGAATCCCATTTTTTAAAAGTGGCATACATTAGGTTGGTCACAATGAAAAAATCCATTTATATAGCACTTCCTGCACAGTTCACAGCAGTCACAGTAATCGTCGTTTTCATCCCATAAGTTGCAGCCTAAATGAAAATGGCTGACTCGTTGCTGAAGGCCATGATCGGATATGATGCAGTACTCCCACTACTTGTGTAAAAAGTAACACTGGTGGTTCTAATACAAAGGACTACAGAAGGAGGTGTGTATACTTACTATTCGACATGCATGCACAAGCAGCCCTAACTACAACAATTGTATCTGCATGATTACTTGCAGGCTATTATGAAAACTGTGAACCAGTATGATACTGTTGTATTATGATACACTCGAGCTTCTGTGCATGAACATAGAAGCATCTAAGATTTAGAAGGCAAGCAAAAAATGCTTAGCAACCTGATAACACAAGAGATTGGCTAGGCATGTGACAAACATATAATGTATACATCAAAACGTGTGGGAAGCTTTTAGGTGGTACTGCGTATATGAATTTGAACTTATAGAGCATTTTCTTATTTGAGGCTCCATCATTGCCACCGCTACAGATTCGTGGTACTGGAAAATTGAAATAAGCCTATATTAAGCACACTTACACTATAACAGTGCATGTCTGAGTAATGGGCTAAATATAGGCCTATTTCAATTTTTCAAGTCAAATTTCTGTCGCTCTTGTTTCCATGCTTTTTACACCAGCATTAGTCAATCTATATACCAACAACTTTCTCGTTAGAGAATGTTTTTATTTACTTGTAAACAATTAGGAGACCCAATGAGTGAATAGATAGTACATGCCCTCTCAAGCCATGATTGTGTACAAATGCCGTCACAGGCAGCTAGTTCACATTACAGTACACCTTTAGGGGGTACATGCTGCATGTGAGAAGTTTGCAGCTGGTTTGATGTGCATGTGCGTGCCCAGCCAGAAGATCCACCTGTTCCTAACCCAGCAGAGGACCATGTGGCTGAAGACCCTGTTGATGTGCCTAGCAAGTACCCTGAATGGGGGAGACACCGACCTGACTATTTCTAAGCTTGATGGAGAGGTGTGTAATCAGGGATCTACCATCTCATCAACACCTATTGGCAGTAGCATGTGCATGGACTAATCCAACTGGATCTCTAGTTGTGTGTGTGACCCATCAAATGTGTGAACCCTCCTTTTGTATACATGGTATGTGCATTGCTGAAGAGAGGAGAATATTATCAGTTGTCATTGCTATTGAGATCGGGATCTACACTTCCACTACATACAATCTTTGTAAAAGGCCTAACTTAGTGCATAAGCCCATACATAGGCAGTCATTTGTATAGTGGTCTACGTGTTTACATTGTGCAGCCATTGTATACAAGTACAAGCCACTTAAATAATTCAATGTTTCATTTTTTGTTACCAACCCACAATTGCACCGGAAGGTTATGTTACCACCACATAATGGTATATCTAAGATTGGAAATTGTAGTGGGAGGTTAACGGCTATACAAGGTACTGAGCATTATGGCTCTGGGTCCATTGCTAGTTTGTATAAGTGTCCCCGTGCCTATGTATGCTTTTACAAGGCATTGCAAGTGCCCCGTGACATACATGTGCGCATGCGTGTGTGTGTGTGTGTGTGTGTGGTGGGGGTAGTGCATTTCAATCACGTGGCAGACGTGTACAAAGATTGGGCACGGCTGATATTGCTTTTACATGGCATGCCAGTAATTTGTTAAGCTAGTGGAGGGGTAGTGCGCTAGAATCGGCATGATTAAAGATGTTATTAAGCTTACGTGCCACGCCTGTCGTGTGTAAAGCTTGGATAATAGACAAGGCAGTATGTGTGTATGTGGGGTGGGGGGGGGTTGTGCATTAGAATGGACACTGCAAACACAGTTAAGGATTGCACGTGGCACGGCAGATGTGTTCAAAGCTTGTACGTGACACGGCAGGCAGACGTACAAAAGTAGTGATGCGGGGGCACATACCTTCACCTAGCCTTTGTAAGGTAACTGTAAAACACACTCGAGATATAATAAATGTATTGTTGCGATACACAAAAATAAAACGCTTAAGAAAACACCTGCTATGGGAGGAACATAGCGGACCCAAAGCCGTAATGCTATGAACCTTGGCGGTACTTTGTTCCCGGGCCTCGCTGGTATAAATAAAATATTATCGATTTGTCTATTTATAGCGATGTTTTATCTGTTTAAGTCGCTTGCTAATTGCTAGTAGTTTTAATTTGCAGTGCGATGTTTCTTCACATACTAAGGACATGTAATACAGTGTACACTTAAAATGATGTAGTTCCAGTATGTGAACTTCAATAGAATTCTGCATGGAAAATTTGTAAGTCTGTAGGGTGGGTTGGCGGGTGGTTGGTCCTTCCCATAGTGCATCAAGACGTTCTAACAAGCCTATCGTGGCACATGTAACCTTAGCTAAGTGACAAGGCCATATGCAGGTACTGTAGTGCTTTTTACTAGCGCTGCATACGTGTGTTCAAATTATACATGGCACTGCAGGTATGAAGCTAGCTGGTAAAAGACACGCCACACGCGTGAGTGAAGCCTGGTTAATTAATGGACGACTTAATTTAGGTGACAAGGTAAGTACGGTAGTGCGTTTGAATCGCACGGCTTAGAGATATAATATTGAACGTGGCCCAGCAGATGTGAATTAAGCTCGTTGGTGGCACGCCAGTCGTGTGGGAAGCTTAGTTAATAGAAAAAACTTGTATCAACGGCTATGTGCGGACGTTGTACAAAAAAGTAATTAGGAACGTACCTCGATGGAAGTTCAATACACGAGAACAAAGTTCGGTCTTGCGTGGGCAGTCTGTCCTCGCTCCTTTGCCACACATTTCTAAAGGTTGAAAGGTGTAAGGCAAGGCTATGGCAAATTTCAAGTATCGAGTGGTTGTACATAAAGGGACTCGCGCGTTGTACACGCGTACCCCTGTTGCACCTTCAGAAATGTGCGGCACGTATATCCCACCCTTCGTACCTGTTTAAACAGGCCAACACCTCAGCTCAGCTCTGCTACCAAGGCCAATCGCTACAAAGTGCATTAAAAGAAATTATTAATAAGTAACTATTTCAAATTCAAATTTTGAGGATTAGATTGGTAGGTAGCGTACAGGCTGCTTATAGTAGTGACGTGAGGGTTTTTTAAAGGTGAGTGAGGGGCAAAGCTTATATCTGTGTGGAGTGCGTGTGCAGTGTGTACGCGCTGGATGGTCTGCCTCGTAACTAGAGGTCTGCTTGATGCAGCAATTGGTCCTATATGGTGCTTACGATACGCCAGAGCACAACGCAATCTTCTAACAACACGTCCTAATGCAGTGGCGCTTTGAACCTATTGTACACTACGTCAAGCCTTGATGTTAGTAAAATAGACACCCGTAAATGACATTCGTGCTAAACAATTACTGCTCTGTTCAGAGCAACCATACAAATATAATCATCGTATACCTGGCGCTAACACAAGGATTCGTTGCACAGTGCAACACTGGGCCCAAAACGCGAGTCACTCGAAGATGATAAACAAATATTTTTAGTCGTGCCCGGACCATACATGTATGTCAATTAAATCAATTGATATTCAATTGGCATTTGGCAGCCAAACAAACGCAAGGCATAGGTGGAAGCTTTTCTCTCATAGTAATGATAGCTTGTTTACGTGTGCCCGTGACCTAAAACGCTGACGGCGTAGTATGTATGGATTTGAACGAGGGTACCCATGTCTGTTCTAAAGGCTAGAGTATGCTTGAAAGGCATTTGCAAGTGTGCACGCGACTACGAAAGCTTGCCCCGCGGGTATTTAGGCTAGTGTAAGCGTACCCGTTGCTATGTAAGCGAATGCAAGTATACCCGTGACCACGTAAGCTTGCCCCATGGCTATGTATGCGTACCCGTGGCTATGTAAGCGAATGTAAGTATACCCATGGGTATGTAAGTGCTCCCGTGACAACGTAAGCTTGCCCCATGGCTATGTGTGCGTACCCGTGGCTATGTAAATGTGTGTGAAGGCCCTAGTGGCCTTGACAAAAGTAATCAATTATAATTTAGGCCTATATTTATTTTTAGTAGCAGTAAAGAAATTTAGTCTGCCCCAGGCCTGTTGGTGTATCAACAAAGCTATGTGACAAGGCCATGTGTGTGTGTGTGTGTGTGTGTGTGTGTGTGTGTGTGTGTGTGTGTGTGTGTGTGTGGTGCATTTTACTCGCGCTGCATACGTGTTGAATGGCACGGCAGATATGGAGTAAGCTTTTACATGGCACGCCAGTCGTGTGTGGGGCTTGGTTAATAGACAAAGCTTGTATCAGTGACAAACCCACGTGAGCGTGGGTGTGGGGGAGGGTGTAAGTACTGTAGTGTGTTTGAATCGCGCGGCAGACGTGTACGATGATTGAAAATGGCAGTGTAAGTGAACTAAGCTCGCAGATCGATCGCCAGTCGTGTGGGAGGCTTGGTTTATAGATATATAAGACGAGGTGACAAGGCCATATCGGCCATATGTGTAGAACCGACGCGGCAAACGCGTTTGAAGATTGCACATAGCACGGCAGACGTGTACTAACTTGGTACATGGTACGGCAGATGTGTTCGACGCTTGTACATGGCACGGCAGACACGTTGTACAAAATAGTGATTAGGGACGCACCTTCGACGGAAGTGAAGACGAGCTTTCAATAGACGAGTACAAAGTTCGGTCTAGACCTGTCGATGCATTGGCAGTCTGTAGACGCTTCTCCTCGCTCTTTACAAGTATTTACGACAGCCAGCCATAAGTTTCTAAAGGCATGAAAGATAAATTTAACTAGGGCAGCACACCTGAGGACGAGGTGGTTGCTCATGATGTCTATGGGACGGAGCGAGAATGATTCCAACGAGCGACCAATAATGAGATGCAATGATATTCAATGAGCAACCACAAGCGACCACTGAATGGGCGTTCAATTGGAGCCACATAGTTGGCTCCAACACTCCCGTATTAGGGAGCCCCGGTGGGTGACTACATACACTGCTCCAGGGTAATTGCAGAGCTGTGCACACAGGCCAAACCTCTACTCCAGTGCCTATAAGAGATGGCAGGAATTGACTTGCAAGTGGCTGTCACACTTCTTCGGGTAGCAGGAAGTTATTGCCGGATGGTTCATTTGGCTCGTGCCACCCCACCCAATTTGGCCTCTGATGCTCTTGAACAGTTTGACAAGGCAGTGAGAGAGTGTTTTTCAACTAGTCTTGCAGTTGATGTTTCTGATGGGGCGTGGCATCAGGCACAACTTGGACTTAGACATGGAGGCCTTGGTCTTCGCACTCTCTCACTTCATGCTCCTGCCGCTTTCATTGCGTCTTTGATTTCTTCTGGCATGGATGTTTGGACAACACTTTTCTTCAGCAGGCAGTCACATTGTACAATGCCAAACTCTCTCCACCAGATGCACTCACTGTTGAATCAGTACTAGCTTCTCCACCAACACAAAAGGCTCTGTCCTCCAAAATTGACATGAATCTCTTCCATGGTTTGTTAGAAAAGGCTTCTCCTGCCAACAAGGCTCGCCTTTTATTTGAATCAGCCTCCCATGCTGCTGCCTGGTTATCAGTGGTTCCTTCTATTGAACTTGGTTTACACTTGGAACCCAATGAGTACCAGGTGGCTGTCCAGTGGTGGCTGGGATTGGACACATCGGGGACTGCAATGTGCCCTTTCTGCCCAGGTGTTGGTCTGGACCCTTTGGGTCATCATTGTGTCACTTGCCGACATGGAGAGATGTAGTGTGGCGACACAACCTCCTGCGTGAAGCCATAGCTAGTTTGTGCCGCACTGCCCATCTCAGTATAGCAGTGGAGAAAGGGGGTGGGGGTCATGACCATACTCGTCCACCTGATGTATTGATTGCTGGGTGGGATAGAGGCAAACATGCAACTTTGGATCTTCACCACTTTTCCCTGCATGCCATACACTGTGCAAAAAACGTAGTATACGATAGCGTATATTTTTGCGTATATTTTGCGTATACCATCAATATACCAAGGGTAGTGTATATTACGAATATCCACCTGGTATATTTTAAGAATCCACAGGTGACAATTATTAATTGCGCGTATTCTCGAAGTATTAAGAATACACAAACCACAATGAATTTGCAAATTAGATAACTTACGTAAAAATAGAAATGACTTTGATATGACTCTTCAGATTATAAGTTTGAACCTCTCGATCAAGAATGTATGGCTGTATGTTTCCAATGTGATTTCGAACGTAGAGCATTGTGGACATACAGTAGTGGTCAATAAAAACTTTATGGATCGGATTCGTAGTCGGTATTAAAGGAATTGGTAGTTGCCAGCATGGGAACGCCTCTATAGACTTGGATCAAGAGGCAAATATCAAGAATCGTATGAAGACTCGTAGCGCGAGTCGTAGGCAGTATGCTTGATATCCACGTAGATATGAATTATCAAATTTAAAACATTAAATTTCTTAATAACCCTATAACTATTTTGATGGTTTAAATTCGAATACCTATACCTTCAACTAAAAATTTACAAGGTATGTGATCAGTTAAAATAGGATAGTTTTGATGCCAGAATTATAAGCTGTAGTGGGACCACATGCGTAATATTCGATTCGGACAATGCAGGATCATACATAGCCAGCCACTTGAAAGTGGCCGGGGTGTCGACATCGTTCTGTTTGGGACTCGACTTATAGCGAGCGGTGGATTCACAACTGGGCCAATGGAGGGGAAGGGGCGCTTCAGGTCCGAGTTATGGCAGCCTAGTACCACACCCGGGAGCCGTCCATTTCTATATATAACTTGTAGTGGATGGTAGTCGTCGGGAGGGGGTCGTTCGACCGACCCGACCCAACAACCCCCCCATCCCCACCCCTCGCCCATCTCCTGGCTAGGTTTGGTGTATATGCTTCAAATTGGTCGAGTTGTCACCCCAATTGTCTCCTAAGAGTCATGTGACTCTGATGGGTGTGGCTATCTAAAGTGAGTGGTTTGCATTTAATAATGCAATTTACAACCTTTCATGTCTATCTGTGTAGATATGTGACACATGGTTTGGTGTATAAATTGGTCAGAGTTGTCACCCGGTCAAGTAGAGGTCATGTGACTCTAATGGGGATGTGACTGTCTGATGGTGACACTGATGGGTATAGCTATCTCAGGTGAGTGGTTTGCTTCTAATGACAAACTTTCATGTCTGCACATTCAAGTGTATGTGATGCAAGGTTTGCTGTTTAAGCTCCCACCCCAATGGTAGGGGTCAAGTGACTGATGGGTATGAGTGGTTTGCTTCACGTTCACATTCAAAATGTGAAATTGAGCTCTAAATTCTGTCACAATTCAGAGCAGCATGTCACCACAACAGTCCACATTGCAGGGTGACGAGAGTGACCCACCCCCAAGATGAGCCTGTGACCGGAAGTGGGCGTTACCGCCACGTGAGTCATAGTGTCTCTGTTAAAATGTGAAATTGAGCTCTAAATTCTGTTACAATTCAGAGCAGCATGTCACCACGACAGTCCACATTGCAGGGTGCAGAGAGTGACCCACCCCCAAGGATGAGCCTGTGACCGGAAGTGGGCGTTACCGCCACGTGAGTCATAGTGTCTCTGTTAAAATGTGAAATTGAGCTCTAAATTCTGTTACAATTCAGAGCAGCATGTCACTACGACAGTCCACATTGCAGGGTGCAGAGAGTGACCCACCCCCAAGATGAGCCTGTGACCGGAAGTGGGCGTTACCGCCACGTGAGTCATAGTGTCTCTGTTAAAATGTGAAATTGAGCTCTAAATTCTGCCACAATTCAGAGCAGCATGTCACCGCGACAGTCCACATTGCAGGGTGAAGAGAGTGACCCATCCCCAAGATGAGCCTGTGGGCGTTACCGCCACGTGAGTCATAGTGTCTCTGTTAAAATGTGAAATTGAGCTCTAAATTCTGTCACAATTCAGAGCAGCATGTCACCACGACAGTCCACATTGCAGGGTGCAGAGAGTGACCCACCCCCAAGATGAGCCTGTGACCGGAAGTGGGCGTTACCGCCACGTGAGTCATAGTGTTTCTGTTCAAATGTGGAATAGAGCCCTAAATTCTGTCTCAATTCAGGACATCATGGCTGGCTACTTTAAAGGGCAAGGAAGCTTTGACATCACACCACTATTGACACCAGACCATCATCATTGTACATCAGCACATGCGTGTATATATGTACATATTGATTAACGCATGTGTAACTTTAGTATCGTGGTCATTACCATCACATGGTTCATGGACATTACAATGAGATTGTTACGACCTTCAACACTTAGAACAGCCTAATATAAAGATGTGAACACCTCAGTATAAAACTACAGTCCCTGAGAAAGACCAAAATGAGAGTTAATGGAACATCAATTATAAATATTAACATCCCAACCAATCATGTTTCAATGGCTATACCATGTAATAGGTATGTGTAAACATAGGGGAAACAGTTCAGAATGGCTTTCTACATGGGTCATGATCATCACATGCAAAAGGAAAAGGGGCTCGCGATCGGGTACCCAGGATTAACACCTGAATGCCTGTTTAAAATCCCAACAAAGCATGTTTCAATGCGTATACCATGTGATAAGTATGCATAAACATAGAAGCAGCAGTTCTGAATGACTTTCTACTTGGGTCATGATTATCACAGCTCTCTCACATAGCACATATCGGATTGAATCATGTATAAAAATAAAGAACGCGCGTGCATTCATTTCGCATGTATCGAATTATGAATTAATGCCGGCACAGTTAGAACAACACCTCAAGGTTTGCATCCTACATGATGCATGCGCAGTTGTAAGATTCATAAACATAAAATAACAATATTAATAGAAATAATATGCAATGCATGCACATTAATGTTTTGTTCAGTGCATGATTAATACCTATTAGCGGCTGATCATGTACAAGTATAGATGCATACAACATACACTTGTAGCTCTAGACCATGTGACGGTGCATAGAAAGCATTTTGAGGAGCTATGCATCTGATCGAACTTATATAGACGGCTTTATTTGTTATTATGCCACGCCCCCACCTTGTGCCATAGATTATATACGTATATCATCATGGGAAAGCTGAGCTGCTCATTGTGGTTACGTGACACTGGAATACCCTTCACAACTTCAACCGGCTACCGAGCGTCTTACCAATCAGAACACAAATAGCACGATGCATGCTAATCTCATAACTACAAAATAGTCTAGCAAACCCAGCTACGCGTTTCTTCAGAAGTGGATTACCGTGAATATTAGTGCACTTCACAAGCCCCACACATACGTGATACCATAGATAGTAAAACTATCTAGTGAATTGAAAGTTTGAAACGACATTTGTCATACATGTAGACTACGTTTATAAACTTATTAAATTAATTACAAGTGTACTAGTAATTTGGCGCCAAACTACCACGCGGAGTGGGCGATCGAGGTCGCAGGGATATCAGGCAGCTGCCAGCACACCAGAAAGAACTGGATGACGGACGTCAGGTTAGTCCAAAAGTATATTGAGATGTTCATAGTTCGTAAACCATTTTGTTTATGCCAAGACATTTTGACGATGCCTCACCCGGCAAATTGCCAGGACAGCGCAGCGTCCGCGGACTTGGATTTCAGGTAAGTTCACCGGCCATGGAATAGCAAGTCGTCGCTGATATACTAAGACACATCGATGAAGCTGTATTGCATCGCAAGGATATGGTGGAAGCCCCACTGAAATATAGGTAAGGCATATTTCAGAATTCTAGCAGTCAGAAGGAAGATCAGCACTTCAGTTCGGCTTGATGAATGGTAAGCGATTGTGCGCTTTTTTCTAACGCAATCACGACCATGTATCGCGGCAGAGTTCGATGAAGACCTTCACGCTATTGTCGCTACAGTTAAAGGTAGAGCCTTAAATTCATAATCCTATTTATTCACCCTACCACCATATCCTCCTTTTACTAGGTGGTACAAGTGAACTCAGGGTAATTGAAGGCTATTAAGCTCAACAGCGTACGTCCTACCTATGTCTTGTTATGCTCTTTTCCTGCTGTAGCATTTGGTAAAAAGGTTTGTTATGCAGACAGAAGAAAGGCTATTGTGACGTAGTTGTGGGAGAAAGGGTGCCAAATGCTGATAGAAGAAGAGAAGCAGTTATGGGGGACATCAAGCCTACAATGATGTCAGAAGAGGAGAGCGACGACCAGAACGCTCAAACTCTACAACGTCGCCGTCCGTTGTGACGTTCTGACACGCTAAATGACTTGATTGATGACTTGGATGAACGAATAAAAGGAACTAGCAACTCGAGGCTCCATCCATAGAAGCAGAGAGTTGAAGGACCGCTCTTAGACGCATCCAGTCCACCAACTGCACAACCCTGGATGATTCGAGAGAAAGCTTGAACGTTATAACGCATTTTATGTTTTCTTTTATCGATTGTATTGATAATTTTATTATAAATTTGATCATGAGTACACAAATAGAAACAAGCTAGTATACAGTGAACAGATTCGGAGACGTTTCCAAATATGTGCTGAGTACGGAAGCGGACATGGTGCACGGAGACATATGTTAACAAATCCATAATAAGCGCACGTGATAGTATCGAGTATACGCAAAATATACGACATGAGATTCTGGTTCTATCCGCAAAATATACCAATGCGTATTCTTTGCGTATAGCAAGTGTATATTCATATGTATATTTAGCATATACGCAGAGTATACACTATCGTATATCCAACTTGTAGCACAGTGGTAATTGAAGAAGTGCCTAAAAAGAGGATACTGATATTCTGTACTTCGATACAAGTCTAGCACAATCAAAGCATCGGAATAACACTTGTTGACCCGATGTGACTTCGTTATGTTGGATGTATTGAATGAAACTGGTACTAAAATCCCTTGAAAAGTAGACTATCTCTTCACAGCTGTGGAACTGAAATTGAAGAAGTGCCTAAAAAGACGATACAGTTATTCTGTACTTCGATACAAGTCTAGCTCAATGAAACCATCGGAATAACACCTGTTGACCCGATGTGACTTCGTTATGATGGATGTATTGAATGAAAGTTGTGCTAAAATCCCTTGAAAAGTAGACTATCTCTTCACAGCTGTGGAACTGAAATTGAAGAAGTGCCTAAAAAGACGATACAGTTATTCTGTACTTCGATACAAGTCTAGCTCAATGAAACCATCGGAATAACACCTGTTGACCCGATGTGACTTCGTTATGATGGATGTATTGAATGAAAGTTGTACTAAAATCCCTTGAAAAGTAGACTATCTCTTCACAGCTGTGGAACTGAAATTGAAGAAGTGCCTAAAAAGACGATACAGTTATTCTGTACTTCGATACAAGTCTAGCTCAATGAAACCATCGGAATAACACCTGTTGACCCGATGTGACTTCGTTATGCTGGATGTATTGAATGAAAGTTGTTCAATAATCCTTTGAAAAGTAGACTATCTCTTCACAGCTGCTGTACTGTAATTGATGAAGTGCCTAAAAAGAGGATACTGATATTCTGTACTTCGATACAAGTCTAGCGCAATGAAAGCATCGGAATAACACCTGTTGACCCGATGTGACTTTGTTATGTTGGATGTATTGAATGAAAGTGGTACTAAAATCCCTTGAAAAGTAGACTATCTCTTCACAGCTGTGGAACTGAAATTGAGGAAGAGACTAAAAAGAGGATACAGTAATTCTGTACTTCGATACAAGTCTAGCTCAATGAAGCCATCGGAATAACACCTGTTGACCCGATGTGACTTCGTTATGATGGATGTATTGAATGAAAGTTGTACTAAAATCCCTTGAAAAGTAGACTATCTCTTCACAGCTGCTGTACTAAAATTGAAGAAGTGCCTGAAAAGTGGATACTGATATTCTGTACTTCGATACAAGTCTAGCTAAATGAAAGCATCGGAATAACACCTGTTGACCCGATGTGACTTCGTTATGTTGGATGTATTGAATGAAAGTAGTTCTTCAATCCCTTGAAAAGTAGACTATCTCTTCACAGCTGCTGTACTGAAATTGAAGAAGTGCCTGAAAAGTGGATACTGA
Source organism: Ephydatia muelleri (assembly GCA_013339895.1). Classification (NCBI taxonomy): domain Eukaryota; kingdom Metazoa; phylum Porifera; class Demospongiae; order Spongillida; family Spongillidae; genus Ephydatia; species Ephydatia muelleri. The sequence goes on from JABACO010000125.1 coordinate 25,988, forward strand.
ATTTCAGTACTTCGATTGAAGTCTAGCACAATGAAAGCATCGGTATAACACCTATTGACCCGATGCGACTTCGTTATGTTGGATATATTGAATGAAAGTGGTACTAAAATCCCTTGAAAAGTAGACTATCTCTTCACAGCTGTGGAACTGAAATTGAGGAAGTCCCTAAAAAGAGGATACAGTTATTCTGTACTTCGATACAAGTCTAGCTCAATGAAACCATCGGAATAACACTTGTTGACCCGATGTGACTTCGTTATGTTGGATGTATTGAATGAAACTGGTACTAAAATCCCTTGAAAAGTAGACTATCTCTTCACAGCTGTGGAACTGAAATTGAAGAAGTGCCTAAAAAGACGATACAGTTATTCTGTACTTCGATACAAGTCTAGCTCAATGAAACCATCGGAATAACACCTGTTGACCCGATGTGACTTCGTTATGATGGATGTATTGAATGAAAGTTGTACTAAAATCCCTTGAAAAGTAGACTATCTCTTCACAGCTGTGGAACTGAAACTGAAGAAGTGCCTAAAAAGACGATACAGTTATTCTGTACTTCGATACAAGTCTAGCTCAATGAAACCATCGGAATAACACCTGTTGACCCGATGTGACTTCGTTATGATGGATGTATTGAATGAAAGTTGTACTAAAATCCCTTGAAAAGTAGACTATCTCTTCACAGCTGTGGAACTGAAATTGAAGAAGTGCCTAAAAAGACGATACAGTTATTCTGTACTTCGATACAAGTCTAGCTCAATGAAACCATCGGAATAACACCTGTTGACCCGATGTGACTTTCGTTATG
>JABACO010000125.1:45691-94413 GCA_013339895.1 Ephydatia muelleri
GATGTGGAGAACTCTTGAAGAACAACAGAACATAATTCTGGCAGGGCAGTTTGGCAAAAAAGCAGAACTAAAGCCCCTCAGCGGTCTATCTAAAACACAATTACAGGTGGAGCTTACCTTGAGAGGAATCGATGTCCCCAGCACTGCATTGAAAAAAGAATTAGAAGCAAATCTGCAAGGACTACTTCGTGGATTTGTTCGCGTGCCAACATTGTTGATGAACAATCCGTGTCAAAGCCTTCAGTCACTACACCTAGAACGATACACCATCTTGGAATGCGAGCCTATGCACGACTTGAAAGGTCACATCCACAACCTATTAACAGAGGTAACAGCATACTTAGATCCTAGTATCAAGCCACAGTGTGAAGCCATCATAGCACAAGTAATGACAAAGGAAACAAAAAGAGCCTGTGATTACAGGCACACTGCAATACTACTCCTGATGAACTTACTTAAGTATGACGGTCAGTCACCGTTGTGCCTTATCTTCAGGACCATTGTGGAGATTAGTGAAATCATGTACAGTTCCGAAGATAAACGCACCACAAGGAGCATTCTTCGGTTCTACAATCTAACATGGTTGCATGCTATGACATGCACAGAAGTAATGTACACACCCAGAAACATGACACCAGAAAAGTTTTTCGGGGCATACTTCCATGCACTCAGTAGTCATGCTGCTCAACAGTACGAGGTTGTGTGCCTGAAAAGTGTGAATACAGAGAATGAAGAGAGGATACTTGGAATGGCAAGTAAAATTGCTACCACAACCTCCAACAGGAAGCCAGAAAATGTACTTCCAAATATCTTACTCAGACTACAGGCTGGTGCACAGCGTGACCGAAACACCTTGGAAGAGCAAAACAACTCTATACGAGCAGCTGCAAAACAGCTACCACCAGCTACTAACACGACTGTCACCAAAGTGATGATGCGAAAGTATGCATTCAGCTGGCAGGCTCATCTGAATAGAATAGCTCCTTACCTGGAAGCTGGTCAGGGTGTCTGGTGGGACGATCGAGGTGACCATTGTGAATTCTTTGATGGACCACATGAGCCAGCTTTCAGGCCAGAAGGTCCTCCATTGAAACATTTCAGGAACACATCTCTTGAGCTGTTGGATATCAAGAAAAGAGAGATTTTTAAAGCATTAATAGAAGTTAGTAAACTTCCTGCTGAAACACTTAGGGTATATGATACAGGGGGCTACTGCACAAAGATCATAGACAGTCTGATTCCATGCACATCTGCAATGAATGAGCCAGTTCATCCACAGACTTCTATTGAGTCCTCTTTGGCTTCAGTTTCGCATTCAGCTTCAGTTCCACATGTTGAGTCTTCATCAGCTGCAGTTCTTCACATACAGTCCTCTTCAGATTCAGTTTCACATGTCCAGCCTTCATCAGCTTCAGTTCCACGTGTCCAGTTCTCTTCGGTTCCACGTGTCCAGTCCTCTTCAGTTCCACGCGTCCAGTCCCTAGTCCTCTTCAGTTCCACGTGTCCAGTCCTCTTCAGTTCCACGTGTCCAGTCCTCTTCAGTTCCACGTGTCCAGTCCTCTTCAGTTCCACGTGTCCAGTCCTCTTCAGTTCCACGTGTCCAGTCCTCTTCAGTTCCACGTGTCCAGTCCTCTTCAGTTCCACCTGTCCAGTCCTCTTCAGTTCCACGTGTCCAGTCCTCTTCAGTTCCACCTGTCCAGTCCTCTTCAGTTTCACCTGTCCAGTCCTCTTCAGTTTCACCTGTCCAGTCCTCTTCAGTTCCACGTGTCCAGTCCTTTTCAGTTCCACGTGTCCAGTCCTCTTCAGTTCCACGTGTCCAGTCCTCTTCAGTTCCACGTGTCCAGTCCTCTTCAGTTTCACCTGTCCAGTCCTCTTCAGTTTCACCTGTCCAGTCCTCTTCAGTTCCACGTGTCCAGTCCTCTTCAGTTTCACCTGTCCAGTCCTCTTCAGTTCCACATATGCAGTCCTCTTCAACTTCAGTTTATCCACAACCATCTAACACAGAAATTGACAGCAGTATTACAAAAAAACACTTCAAAACCAAAACTGCTGAACAAATTTGTCGTTTTCTAGGTGTTACATGTAGGAACGAAATAGTACAGCTTGATGGCCTACGTCACAAAATCAAGATGATGAAAAGGGCAAAAAATGATCTTACAAGAACATCAATGGGAAGACAGCATGACAGGACACTGCAATTTTTAATGACAAAGATATGTGATGAATGCCAGCGAATTGAAAGACTACCAACTGTAAGCTCAGTTGACGAAGACAGAATGAATGCTGGCAAAAAATTGTACTCCGAACTGGCACTTCAGATATCAGCAACATAATCGGAAGGGAGCCAGTTTCCATATCGCTATACTTTTTGTAAATTACGCTGTTGTAAACACTTCCATTCATCATTGTGAGCTACGTACACGAATAATTTTGTCTACGAGTACAAGAATAAGCGTGTGTATAGTAACAAAGGTATAACGTTACGAGTATCAGCAGTGCTTTAAATAGAACGCGTTTCGAAAAAACAAGCGCTGATAGGTTTCGTGATAAACAATAGGGCAGAGGGCAGCCGGGCAGAGTTTGTTAGTTCTCAATAACCGTTCCGAATTAAACAACGAAAGGCAAACATTGAAGACTATATCAAAACACCCGGGATAAAACGCACAAGGATCGATGTTAGAATGACAGGTCTAGACGGTGGTCCTGCTAATGTGAATAACTTACAACATGCCGTGGTAAACACGTTCGAACAGGGATGATAATGATGCGAAACAATTCAGCCGCTTTTCGGCCTCACAATAATCTCACGTGCGCTCACGTAAAAGATGAATATCATTAATGTCATATTTCGAATTTTACCCTGGCCTTAACTGCCCTGAGAAGACGATACAGTTATTCTGTACTTCGATACAAGTCTAGCTCAATGAAACCATCGGAATAACACCTGTTGACCCGATGTGACTTCGTTATGATGGATGTATTCAATGAAAGTTGTACTAACATCCCTTGAAAAGTAGACTATCTCTTCACAGCTGTGGAACTGAAATTGAAGAAGTGCCTAAAAAGTGGATACTGATTTTCAGTACTTCGATTCACGGCTAGCACAATGAAAGTATCGTTAAAACCCCTGTTGACCCGATGTGACTTCGTTATGATGGATGTATTGAATGAAACTGGTACTAAAATCCCTTGAAAAGTAGACTATCTCTTCACAGCTGTGGAATTGAAATTGAAGAAGTGCCTAAAATGACGATACAGTTATTCTGTACTTCGATACAAGTCTAGCTCAATGAAACCATCGGAATAACACCTGTTGACCCGATGTGACTTCGTTATGATGGATGTATTCAATGAAAGTTGTACTAAAATCCCTTGAAAAGTAGACTATCTCTTCACAGCTGTGGAACTGAAATTGAAGAAGTGCCTAAAAAGAGGATACAGTTATTCTGTACTTCCATACAAGTCTAGCTCAATGAAACCATCGGAATAACACCTGTTGACCCGATGTGACTTCGTTATGATGGATGTATTGAATGAAAGTTGTACTAAAATCCCTTGAAAAGTAGACTATCTCTTCACAGCTGCTGTACTGAAATTGAAGAAGTGCCTGAAAAGTGGATACTGAATTTCAGTACTTCGATTCAAGTCTAGCACAATGAAAGCATCGGAATAACACCTATTGACCCGATGTGACTTCGTTATGTTGGATGTATTGAATGAAAGTGGTACTAAAATCCCTTGAAAAGTAGACTATCTCTTCACAGCTGTGGAACTGAGATTGAGGTAGTCCCTAAAAAGAGGATACAGTTATTCTGTACTTCGATACAAGTCTAGCTCAATGAAACCATCGGAATAACACCTGTTGACCCGATGTGACTTCGTTATGATGGATGTATTCAATGAAAGTTGTACTAAAATCCCTTGAAAAGTAGACTATCTCTTCACAGCTGTGGAACTGAAATTGAAGAAGTGCCTAAAAAGTGGATACTGATTTTCAGTACTTCGATTCACGGCTAGCACAATGAAAGTATCGTTAAAACCCCTGTTGACCCGATGTGACTTCGTTATGATGGATGTATTGAATGAAACTGGTACTAAAATCCCTTGAAAAGTAGACTATCTCTTCACAGCTGTGGAATTGAAATTGAAGAAGTGCCTAAAAAGACGATACAGTTATTCTGTACTTCGATACAAGTCTAGCTCAATGAAACCATCGGAATAACACCTGTTGACCCGATGTGACTTCGTTATGATGGATGTATTCAATGAAAGTTGTACTAAAATCCCTTGAAAAGTAGACTATCTCTTCACAGCTGTGGAACTGAAATTGAAGAAGTGCCTAAAAAGAGGATACAGTTATTCTGTACTTCGATACAATTCTAGCTCAATGAAACCATCAGAATAACACCTGTTGACCCGATGTGACTTCGTTATGATGGATGTATTGAATGAAAGTTGTACTAAAATCCCTTGAAAAGTAGACTATCTCTTCACAGCTGCTGTACTGAAATTGAAGAAGTGCCTGAAAAGTGGATACTGAATTTCAGTACTTCGATTCAAGTCTAGCACAATGAAAGCATCGGAATAACACCTATTGACCCGATGTGACTTCGTTATGTTGGATGTATTGAATGAAAGTGGTACTAAAATCCCTTGAAAAGTAGACTATCTCTTCACAGCTGTGGAACTGAGATTGAGGTAGTCCCTAAAAAGAGGATACAGTTATTCTGTACTTCGATACAAGTCTAGCTCAATGAAACCATCGGAATAACACCTGTTGACCCGATGTGACTTCGTTATGATGGATGTATTGAATGAAAGTTGTACTAAAATCCCTTGAAAAGTAGACTATCTCTTCACAGCTGTGGAACTGAAATTGAAGAAGTGCCTAAAAAGAGGATACTGATATTCTGTACTTCGATACAAGTCTAGCTCAATGAAACCATCGGAATAACACCTGTTGACCCGATGTGACTTCGTTATGTTGGATGTATTGAATGAAAGTAGTTCTTAAATCCCTTGAAAAGTAGACTATCTCTTCACAGCTGTGGAACTGAAATTGAAGAAGTGCCTAAAAAGAGGATACTGAATTTCAGTACATCGATTCAAGGCTAGCACAATGAAAGTATCGTTTAATCCCCTCTTGACCCGATGTGACTTCGTTATGATGGATGTATTGAATGAAAGTGGTACTAAAATCCCTTGAAAAGTAGACTATCTCTTCTCAGCTGCAGTACTGAAATTGAAGAAGTGCCTAAAAAGTGGATACTGATTTTCAGTACTTCGATTCAAGGCTAGCACAATGAAAGTATCGTTAAAACCCCTGTTGACCCGATGTGACTTCGTTATGATGGATGTATTGAATGAAACTGGTACTAAAATCCCTTGAAAAGTAGACTATCTCTTCACAGCTGTGGAACTGAAATTGAAGAAGTGCCTAAAAAGACGATACAGTTATTCTGTACTTCGATACAAGTCTAGCTCAATGAAACCATCGGAATAACACCTGTTGAACCGATGTGACTTCGTTATGTTGGATGTATTGAATGAAAGTAGTTCTTCAATCCCTTGAAAAGTAGACTATCTCTTCACAGCTGCTGTACTGAAATTCAAGAAGTGCCTGAAAAGTGGATACTGAATTTCAGTACTTCGATTCAAGTCTAGCACAATGAAAGCATCGGTATAACACCTATTGACCCGATGTGACTTCGTTATGTTGGATGTATTGAATGAAAGTGGTACTAAAATCCCTTGAAAAGTAGACTATCTCTTCACAGCTGTGGAACTGAGATTGAGGTAGTCCCTAAAAAGAGGATACAGTTATTCTGTACTTCGATACAAGTCTAGCTCAATGAAACCATCGGAATAACACCTGTTGACCCGATGTGACATCGTTATGATGGATGTATTGAATGAAAGTTGTACTAAAATCCCTTGAAAAGTAGACTATCTCTTCACAGCTGTGGAACTGAAATTGAAGAAGTGCCTAAAAAGAGGATACTGATATTCTGTACTTCGATACAAGTCTAGCTCAATGAAACCATCGGAATAACACCTGTTGACCCGATGTGACTTCGTTATGTTGGATGTATTGAATGAAAGTAGTTCTTCAATCCCTTGAAAAGTAGACTATCTCTTCACAGCTGCTGTACTGAAATTGAAGAAGTGCCTGAAAAGTGGATACTGAATTTCAGTACTTCGATTCAAGTCTAGCACAATGAAAGCATCGGTATAACACCTATTGACCCGATGTGACTTCGTTATGTTGGATGTATTGAATGAAAGTGGTACTAAAATCCCTTGAAAAGTAGACTATCTCTTCACAGCTGTGGAACTGAGATTGAGGTAGTCCCTAAAAAGAGGATACAGTTATTCTGTACTTCGATACAAGTCTAGCTCAATGAAACCATCGGAATAACACCTGTTGACCCGATGTGACTTCGTTATGATGGATGTATTGAATGAAAGTTGTACTAAAATCCCTTGAAAAGTAGACTATCTCTTCACAGCTGTGGAACTGAAATTGAAGAAGTGCCTAAAAAGAGGATACTGATATTCTGTACTTCGATACAAGTCTAGCTCAATGAAACCATCGGAATAACACCCTGTTGACCCGATGTGACTTCGTTATGTTGGATGTATTGAATGAAAGTAGTTCTTCAATCCCTTGAAAAGTAGACTATCTCTTCACAGCTGCTGTACTGAAATTGAAGAAGTGCCTGAAAAGTGGATACTGAATTTCAGTACTTCGATTCAAGTCTAGCACAATGAAAGCATCGGTATAACACCTATTGACCCGATGTGACTTCGTTATGTTGGATGTATTGAATGAAAGTGGTACTAAAATCCCTTGAAAAGTAGACTATCTCTTCACAGCTGTGGAACTGAGATTGAGGTAGTCCCTAAAAAGAGGATACAGTTATTCTGTACTTCGATACAAGTCTAGCTCAATGAAACCATCGGAATAACACCTGTTGACCCGATGTGACTTCGTTATGATGGATGTATTGAATGAAAGTTGTACTAAAATCCCTTGAAAAGTAGACTATCTCTTCACAGCTGTGGAACTGAAATTGAAGAAGTGCCTAAAAAGAGGATACTGATATTCTGTACTTCGATACAAGTCTAGCTCAATGAAACCATCGGAATAACACCTGTTGACCCGATGTGAGTTCGTTATGTTGGATGTATTGAATGAAAGTAGTTCTTAAATCCCTTGAAAAGTAGACTATCTCTTCACAGCTGTGGAACTGAAATTGAAGAAGTGCCTAAAAAGGCGATACAGTTATTCTGTACTTCGATACAAGTCTAGCTCAATGAAACCATCGGAATAACACCTGTTGACCCGATGTGACTTCGTTATGTTGGATGTATTGAATGAAAGTAGTTCTTCAATCCCTTGAAAAGTAGACTATCTCTTCACAGCTGCTGTACTGAAATTCAAGAAGTGCCTGAAAAGTGGATACTGAATTTCAGTACTTCGATTCAAGTCTAGCACAATGAAAGCATCGGTATAACACCTATTGACCCGATGTGACTTCGTTATGTTGGATGTATTGAATGAAAGTGGTACTAAAATCCCTTGAAAAGTAGACTATCTCTTCACAGCTGTGGAACTGAGATTGAGGTAGTCCCTAAAAAGAGGATACAGTTATTCTGTACTTCGATACAAGTCTAGCTCAATGAAACCATCGGAATAACACCTGTTGACCCGATGTGACTTCGTTATGATGGATGTATTGAATGAAAGTTGTACTAAAATCCCTTGAAAAGTAGACTATCTCTTCACAGCTGTGGAACTGAAATTGAAGAAGTGCCTAAAAAGAGGATACTGATATTCTGTACTTCGATACAAGTCTAGCTCAATGAAACCATCGGAATAACACCTGTTGACCCGATGTGACTTCGTTATGTTGGATGTATTGAATGAAAGTAGTTCTTAAATCCCTTGAAAAGTAGACTATCTCTTCACAGCTGTGGAACTGAAATTGAAGAAGTGCCTATAAAGAGGATGCTGAATTTAAGTACATCTATTCAAGGCTAGCACAATGAAAGTATCGTTAATCCCCTCTTGACCCGATGTGACTTCGTTATGATGGATGTATTGAATGAAAGTGGTACTAAAATCCCTTGAAAAGTAGACTATCTCTTCTCAGCTGCAGTACTGAAATTGAAGAAGTGCCTAAAAAGTGGATACTGATTTTCAGTACTTCGATTCAAGGCTAGCACAATGAAAGTATCGTTAAAACCCCTGTTGACCCGATGTGACTTCGTTATGATGGATGTATTGAATGAAACTGGTACTAAAATCCCTTGAAAAGTAGACTATCTCTTCACAGCTGTGGAACTGAAATTGAAGAAGTGCCTAAAAAGACGATACAGTTATTCTGTACTTCGATACAAGTCTAGCTCAATGAAACCATCGGAATAACACCTGTTGACCCGATGTGACTTCGTTATGATGGATGTATTCAATGAAAGTTGTACTAAAATCCCCTGAAAAGTAGACTATCTCTTCACAGCTGTGGAACTGAAATTGAAGAAGTGCCTAAAAAGTGGATACTGATTTTCAGTACTTCGATTCAAGGCTAGCACAATGAAAGTATCGTTAAAACCCCTGTTGACCCGATGTGACTTCGTTATGATGGATGTATTGAATGAAACTGGTACTAAAATCCCTTGAAAAGTAGACTATCTCTTCACTACGAGACTAGGAAAGAGGCGCGTAGATCACTTTTTGGCTCTGACTTGTTATGCCAATTATTGTGTCGTCATAAGTGTCGTCATCGTGTAATTAGTAGCATTCCATAGCAATAATGAGTCAAGCAGCGATTAGAATGTCGGGGACTAACTCGGGGGAATCGCTAGAGCCGTTAATATTCGTGCATCCCAAAGACTTGGATATTCGCTTATCAGGACCTTTATGGAAGGCAATGACGTATTTATCTTCTTGCCTACTGGAAGTGGAAAGTCGTTGTGCTACGCAGTTCTACCGTACGCTTTTGATGACCTCTATCACAGTACAATGCCTCAAAACTGTAGTTATTGTGTCCTGTAGCTTTAAATAGAGGTAAAAAATACTTCTAACAACGCAGGACACGGCTGCCATTCCCCTCCTTTATGGCATCCTTATATTCAAGCAGCAACAGACCAAGTGACAATGACGGTCTCCTTTGCATTTTATCAGCTCTTGAAGAACAGCGTGTTGAAGGGAAGCTTAAGTTGATGTCTTCGCTCACTATAGCTTCTAGAACAGAATCAAGACTTAACAGTAACCATAATTACACGATGACGACATTTATGACGACACAATAATTGGCATAACAAGTCAGAACCAAAAAGGAGGTGTTAGGGGCCTATGCGCCAGACCCTCTTTCCAAGTAGCGGTGATGTAATCCATTCGCAGCTGTGGGAATAAGGGTCTGGGTACGAGACTACCTAACTTTCGAGGTGATATGCACTGCGCACTTTGAACCAGTACATCTTAAATTCACACTTGGAAGTAACATAAGTCTCTTCTACAAATCGTCGTTCCCAGACTCATTACGTAAGTGAAAGATGGGTTATATAAGTGTGACTGGGAACGAGACAAAATCGCGTGTTTGCTTCACATAAAGGGACATTCCAACGATGTTAATATCTGGGACGTGTGTTCACTTTCAAACCGTAAAACATCGCCCTGCTGAGAAACGTACCGATGCGAATATAATGCTAGAGATTGGTTAGTCATTTCACGGATACATTTGTACTTCACGCTGGTATACATGCCGTTTTTTATTATATTTGGGACAGTTTCTGAGAAAATTGCCCCACGGTTAAAATGTTATTAAAATGCATCGCGATTGAAGCGCTATAACCTCCCAACGAATAAAGCTATCGACTTCCCATTTTCAACTGTTCGTACTACTCTATTTTACTAGGAAGCGTTGAAAATAGGAAGTCGATAGCGTTATCCGTTGGGAAGTTAAAGCGATTCAAACGCGATGCATTTTTAAAACATTTCAACCGTAGAGCAATGTTCGCGGAAACTTTCCCATTTCTCTCTGCTGGTTCGCCGTGACTTCGGTATACAGGATATATTGTGCCAAATCAGTATTTGAATCCATTAAAATCTCCACTGCTATGGTACTTAAAGTGAAGAAGTGCCCCAAAGGTGGATACAGAATTTCAGTACTTCGATTCAAGTCTTGCACAATGAAAGTATCGTTTTACTCTTTTCTGGTTCGCCCTGACTTCGGTATAGAGGATATATTGTGCCAAATCAGTATTTGAATCCATTGAAAAGTAGACCATCTCTTCACTGTAATGGTACTGAAAGTGAAGATGTGGTGGATATTGAATTTCAGTCCTTCGATACAATTCTTGCACAATGTAAGCATCGGATAGATCTCTGCAGGTCGCCGTGACTTCGGTATATAGGATATTTTGAATGAAAGCAGGACTACAATCCAATGAAAAGACTATTTCCTCACAGCTAAAGTACTGAAAGTGAAGAAGTGCCCCAAAAGTGGATACTGAATTTCAGTACTTCGATTCAACGTGGCCAGAAATTGCGGACATGAATGATTTGAATTCCGTAATACGCGTAATAAAAAAATTGTACAGAATGTCTATGGAGAATTTCCAACAATCACTCACACTTTTGTGCGGAAGTCTTCTAGCTACGTTTGTAGACGTTTAAGTGATACAGTGGGTACAATCGCATACTTTGTATATATTTTGTTCCGTCAAAATGTGCGCGCAGTAAATTCCACACGAGGGTTTGCCTTATTGTATACTTTTCAATGGCTGACTTGACATTTACCTCTCTTTTTCATTGTAGGTTTGTCACGTGGACCATCTACTCTTGTTTGTAGGGTGGCCAACAAAGCTAGAACTATCAGGCTATGTACTTTACCAACTTTTTTCTACTTCCCATGTGCACACATAATTCCAAATTCAAGTGTATGATCGCTACTACTTCATCAGTACAATTTAGCCGTATAACTGATGAAGATACTTAATAATAAATAGCTACTAGTAATAGAGTTAAGGTTATACATGTATACGTGTATATGTACAGGTACTTGACCATATTTTTGCCGGGACTAGTCACTCACAAAAGGATCTCATGCACATACGTGGCATGGCCAGTCATGCGCGACTTGGTGGGTATGTTCGCTGGATCTCAATATGTACGTTTAGTTACTAGTCCTCTGCCTATTGAAAACGAGTAAAACCTAAGTGTTAATGTTAGTCTGAAACTAGAGCTCTAGCGCTGCAATTCTGCCGCAACCCCCCCCCCCCCCCCCCCCCCCCCCGGCCCCCCCCGTATTAGCCTATTCGCGTATACCCCGGTAGCCAGCTGTCATTCCAGCCGGGACTGAAACTTATCTATGGCTATAAGTGGTTCCAACGTGCAAACTACATATCTTGGGATGTGCTTAATGTTGGTGGATATCATGCACATACGTGGCATGGCCAGTCATGCGCGGGTATGTTCGCTCATTCAATGTACATAAATTAAATTTTAAACATAACCGTATATGCTCTACATGTATTTTGGCCACGAATGAAAGCCGCTCAATATAATTGATTGTATCCGACGTCGACTCGTGAAGGACCATCTTTTGCAGTTTGCTTTGTTACCATAGCTGAAAAATGGCAGAATACATTAGGATATCAAAATAGGGATCTTGTGACCCTCTATCATGTTACATTGGGAGGGGGGGGGGGGGGGGCGGTATGGGTATCTGAACCTGCGTCAGGAGGTTCAATATAGGATTGATTGAGGAATGATGAATGTCATTAAAAATTTTAAAACGCGTCGGGAGGGACAACGGAGAAACGGATCACTTATCTCGTTGCAGCAATCGAACGACAACACCAAGATCTACGTTTTCATGCTAGTTTCATGTCATTAAACTATGCGCTTCCAGACAAACAAAGAACCTGCTTCTCGTGCCCATTCCCCAAAAAATTGTTCGTCGTCGTCGTCGTCTTCTTCCTTAGGAAATTATAACTCGAGCTACGAACGGTTTTAAAGAACGACAATAGTACCAATCTCTTCAGAATTTACCGGCACGGTGCCCCTTAAGGTCATATAGATGCATATCACATCTAGAAAGAAACTACAGCGAGAAATACCTTATTTGGTTGCAAGTTCTATGGCCATCTAGCAAGTTCTTAATAAAATGTATAATTTTAGGGAGTATAAATACTCCAACAGGCACTAAATTTATTTGGTGTATACTACCTATCGCAGTTTAGTCGTTACTTACTTTGGCTAGTGAAGTTAGTGAAGTTGTTTTTCTAAAAATGCCTTCGCGTAATCAAAAGAAGAGATCTAAGCAACGAGCGGAATACCTCCAAAAACGAGATATCACAAGAGAACAAGGCTAAAGCCCGAGCGCGCTACAAGGCCGACCCTGAAAAGAAGAAGGCCTCTGTACGCGACACCTACAAGGCCGACCCAGAAAAGAAGAAGGCCTCTGTACGCGACGCCTACAAGGCCGACCCAGAAAAGAAGAAGGCCTCTGTACGCGACACCTACAAGGCCGACCCAGAAAAGAAGAAGGCCTATGTACGCGACACATACAAGGCCGACCCAGAAAAGAAGAAGGCCTCTGTACGCGACGCCTACAAGGCCGACCCAGAAAAGAAGAAGGCCTCTGTACGCGACACCTACAAGGCCGACCCAGAAAAGAAGAAGGCCTATGTACGCGACACATACAAGGCCGACCCTGAAAAGAAGAAGGCCTCTGTACGCGACACCAGAGATAAAATATATATTATCTCTGGCGACACCTACAACGCAAATGCTGTATCTAAGCGTGCTTCTAAAAGGCAGCGATATCAAGAGGGCGTCGAGGAGAACCGTGCTGCTAAAAGGCAGCGATATCAAGAGGGCGTCGAGGAGAACCGTGCTGCTAAAAGGCAGTGATATCAAGAGGGCGTCGAGGAGAACCGTGCTGCTAATAGGCGGATATACAGGGGCAATTCAGCTACCATTAAGGCAGCTAGAAGGAGTCGGTATTGGAAGGGTCGTAGAACTACCACTACCACCCAAAGGTATGTTATAAACAGCATGCTGTATGTAGCATTTAAAGTCTAAGGGCTGCTTTCTTACGTGCTAATGTAAGTTGCTCATGGCTTCCTGTCATGCACACATTAACACATTTCTTGTACGCTTGCATGCATATTCTCAGATGTACAGTAAGGCTTCCCAGTTCCCTGGTAAAGGTCAATGTTTGTACAAAAGGTTATTTGTGCATGCATCTGTGTCTGTTACATTGTACATTAGTTAGTAGCAGCAGTGCTGCCCCCACCACCAGCAGCAGCAGAGCTGCCCCCACCCCCACCACCAGCAGCAGAGAGCTGCCCCCACCGCCAGCAGCAGCAGAGCTACCCGAGAGGAAGCAGTATCGCAGGGGTCACCGAACTACCACTACCACCCAAAGGTATGTGATGGCATGTTGTATTGCACTAGCATTAAAAAGCTATAGGAAGATGTGCATGCAACATGTGTACAGCACGCATGTAAGGGACCTGCCATTCACTTCACATGTAAAGCATGCATGGTGACTCAACTGTCCTTTGTGACCTGTCTATGGAATATTGGGGTGTCATCCTTAATCTGATGCACAAAAAGGCTTCCTTATCTGATGTAAAAAAAGCTTTTGACACAATGTTTTGACTACAATCAGCAGCAGCGCTGCCCCACCTACACCAGCAGTAGCAGTGCCCCCACCAGCAGCAGCAGCAGAGCTGCCCCCACCGCCACCAGCAGTAGCAGCAGAGCTGCCCCCACCGCCACCAGCAGTAGCAGCAGAGCTGCCGCCACCAGCAGAGGCAGGAGCATTGCTACCTGCACCAGCCCCACCACTGGCACAAGCAGTATTGACGCCAGTGCCCCCACCACCACTTTGCCTGCTGCTCCCCTGGCCGCTGCCACCACCACCAACATGGCTCCCATGGCCAGAACCAGGCCGCCGCGGCCATAGAAGAGGCTGGGGGAGACATAGAGGACAAGGCCGAACAGTAAATAACATTTAGAACTCCTATACATATATTAAAATGTTAAACCTCCCTCCCTCCCTTTGAAAATTAAAATCACTTTGTGACCACTTATAAAGACGCCAGAGGAAATAACTAATGAAACAAGTAAATAAAAACATTCTCTAACGAGAAAGTTGTTGGTATATAGGATTGACCCATGGTGGTGTAAAAAGCACGGAAACAAGAGTGACAGAAATTTGACTGGAAAATTAAAATAGGCCTATATTTAGCACACTAACGTTGTAACAGTACATGCCTGAGTAATGGGCTAAATATAGGCCTATTTCAATATTCCAGTCAAATTTCTGTCACTCTTGTTTCCGTGCTTTTTACACCACCATTGGTCAATCCTATATACCAACAACTTTCTCGTTAGAGAATGTTTTTATTTACTTGTAGATAGTATAGAGTGATATGCAATGAGCTGACTGTGTTGTTCAGTGCTATATACTGTGTGATGGTCCTGACTCATACCCAATGCAGGTACCATGAATACAAGTATATACTGCAAGGTTCTTTAAAATGAGCTGCAATGTTTTGAATGCGCTCTGCATGATGTTACATGCAGGAGTTCATAATGTTTGCCTTTAAACATACACTGGCCTGTTAACTGTAAATGAGTGTGATAAAATGGTGAATTCCTACAGATAATCATGTAGTGGGCTTTATGTGTACTACATGCATGTATCCACCTCATCCCAGCTGATCAATGTGAAAGCAGTTCAGGAATTGATTCTCTGGACCAGGCTTTTTTTAAGGTCTATAGGTTGTCTGCACTTATGACCTATATATTGTCTCTCTTGCTACTCCTGTACTATAGATGTTTTGAATGAGCTCTGCATGATGTTACCTGCAGCAATTCATAAAGTTTGCCTTCAAACATCCACTGGCCTATGAATGTGATAAAATGGTGCATTCGAACAGATAATCACGTACATGTAGCGGGCTTTACCACTGTACTTTTGTGCAACTCATGTATAGCAACCACAAGAGTTATTTCAGGGTTTTACATGTAGCCGATTGTCTATAAGATATGACGATTTCATAAATGTATTTTGTACATACTTTAGAAATCATAAAATGTACATCTCCTTGCAATCACACATGTTACACAACTTGTAGATGGTTATAGCTATGGACTTCCTACTTTCACTGCATCATACTACACCTTTTCTGTATGGTATAATGTACATCGTGGGATCTTGCTTTACCTTCGTATTTGTATCCCCGAATCCCGAGATTATCAATATCCACTAAACTTTGTGCAGGACTATTGCTTTACTGATGATATGACCATGCAAATTGCACCAGCACATTAAAAATGACAGATGGATAAATAATCGTATACAACATAAATTTCTCCATGTGCTGTTCGATAGCTTCGAACGCTTTGGCTTAACTCAAAATGGTAAAACACCACTACTTTTCTCATTCCCGCCTGATGTAGCGACACCTCGCGTTAAAATACTCAATAGGTTATCATGATTATAGTTCTACTATTGTGTCGTGTGAGAATGCACGAAATTACTTGGTATGGTCTAGATACAAATAAAACGCTCAACTAAATTTGCGCATGCGCATGTAGGATTTAGTTTTGATACTATTTCGGCAACAAAAAACCATGCCAGGACCTGTTGTTATTATACACTAGTCTGGCACGCCAAATTTATAATTTGCACACTTGCGCTGCATCAATCCACTAAGCATGGGCGTACCGTAGTAGTATCGTGAAGACTCGTTTTTCCCGTTGCTAAAACGGAGGTTCGGCACACTATATTGTAGTGTAACTATTTTAATGTTCTCGTTAGTAGATGATTTTAGCAAGACTTGTGAGCAGAAGTCTCGTGAGCACACGACACATCAATATTAAACGATGACGCAAGGTATTACATAATGACATACATTAATGAATAAATTAAGCTTGGTTGTAATTAATTAATTTGTCTTGAATTTAGTTAATGGATGCTTAATTCTTTTAATGATACTCGCATAATATAATCAGACCGATTTTTAGAGAATACTAAACCTGTTTTGAATTCAATTTAAAAATAAAATAGTTAACTGATTTGAATTAATAATTTCTTGTTGTGAAACATGATAAATCATAAAAAAAGATGGCAAAATCATTGGTGAAATCAGAACTATCACAACATTACACATTCACTCATGTCCTCAATTTCTGGCCATGAGTCTTACACAATGAAAGTATTGTTCTTCTCTCTGCTGGTTCACCGTGACTTCGGTATACAGAAAATATTGTGCCAAATGCGTATTTGAATCCATCAAAAAGTAGACTATCTGTTCACTGCTATGGTACTGAAAGTGAAGAAGTGCCCCAAAAGGGGATACTGATTTTCAGCACTTCAATTCATTTCTTGAACAATGAAAGTTTCGTTTTCCTCTCTGCTGGTTCGCCGTGACTTCGGAATACAGGTTAAATCAGGATTGAATCCTTTGAAAAGTAGACTATCTATTTACTGTGATGTTACCGAAAGTGAAGAGGTGCCCCAAAAGGGGGATACTGAATTTCATTACTTCGATTCAAGTCTTACACAATGAAAGTATCGTTTTCCTCTGTGCTGGTTCGCCGTGACTTTGGCATATTGTCTATTTGCATCCGTGTGTACACCTGTACACATATGAGGGTATATGTGTACAGGGGAGCACAAATTACTTACCCTACCTTATCTTTGTAATTAATCACAATTGTAACTCCAAAATCAATACATGAGTACACAATACATTAATAATAGATGGTCAATTAAACATACAATAAAAATTGATTGTTAAACTAATTAGAAAAGTAAATAAAACTTTAAAAAAATAATAAATCTTAGCGAGTGGTTTTGATGGAGAGAAGAGCAGGTGCGCGTGTACGCAGAACGCAGAACAAACGGCGGAAGCGCGAGTAGTAGAGGCGCGAGTACTAGTGGAGGTGTGAGTACTAGTGGAGGCGCGAGTACTAGTGGAGGCGCAAGTACTAGTGGAGGCACGAGTACTAGTGGAGGCGCAAGTACTAGTGGAGGCGCAAGTACTAGAGGAGGCGCAAGTACTAGTGGAGGCACGAGGGGTGTAGCTAAAAGTAGGAGTAGGAGTAGGAGCAGGAGTAGGAGTTGATGTCTAAAAGTAGGAGTAGGAGTAGGAGTTGATGTCTAAAAGTAGGAGTAGGAGTAGGAGCAAGAGTAGGAGTCGAGGTCTAAAAGTAGGAGTAGGAGTAGGAGTTGATGTCTAAAAGTAGGAGTAGGAGTAGGAGCAGGAGTAGGAGTCGGTGTCTAAAAGTAGGAGTATAGGAGTAGGAATTGATGGCTAGAAGTATAAACATCCACATTTGCTGAGCCCCGCCCACGAACGACATCAAAACTATAAGCAATGTGCTTCAGCAACTGCGTTCGTAATTCCTGCGCACGCATGCAGGTGAGCTCTTTCTGGATAGGTGTTAAGTTGCCACGTTTTTATCATTCGCGCCACATTATGATGATGGATTCGCCTCATCAAGATACAGGATTGTTGGGGCCACAAGCAATCCCTGTGACAGCTACGGAAATGAACAGCCTTGATGCAGAGCGTGTCTTGGATTATTTCCTAAACGCATCGTCAGACGGGTTTAATGGCAAAATTTCCAGTGTTCCCCCAGCACTGCCCACGGAAGGTCAAGTATTCGTATTTGATTTGGGACCAGACAAATCTTTGTGGGAAAATAACAAGAGGAAGTTCAGGTATGTAGACACTATAGCAATCGGCATCGCAAAGCTATACGATCGTAATGCAATTTTATATAGATCGTTTATTCATGTAACTACAATGTATATAGTTCTTTAGGGGAGGAGGGGGTTAGTTGAGCCAATTTTTAGGGCTTGGTATTAAGCAGAGGTTGATAATCTGATAGGTTAATAGTCTGATAAAAAGGGGCACCACTTGGGTACATGTCATAGGAATTTTAGAGACTGGGGAAGTATGTGAGAAAAGGACATTGTTAACAGGTGTCAAATGGCACAACTAACCCAGCCAAGTGGGTCAGTTGAGCCAGTTACATGGGTCAGTTGAGCCATATGCTTTTCTTAAGCTAAAGTTATTTGCATATGTCAGCATGAGTAGGCCAAGGCCTTCCTGTCTCTTGTAGAATTACCAAGCATCGTCAAATAATTGATCAAAGTAAATTCATACATTAATGTATGACACTTTTCCAACCCAATATTGATTTGCAAGTGATTTAACATGATTCACAAAGTCATTCTCCATTTTATAAATAATAACAGAATGGCCTCTGCGATTGCTGCATAGTCAAATAAGCATAGCTCACTATTTCTGTTACTCATATCAATAAATCGCCATACGATTCCAAGCATATGGACCCTTTGCAAATAGCTCAACTAACCACACTACTAACCTTTCCAGCAAAGAACAAAGTTATAAAATGAAATCAAAGTTTAGTTTATTTTAAACATAAATATATATGCGTACTTGTACTTTCAAACACCAAAGACTGAAACAGGAATATTATCATTATGTAGAAATTATGAGGCACAAACCATAAAAAATTTTACTCTGATTGTTAAATTTCTAATTTTTGAATACTACATTCTAATGAATACTAAAACTAAATCCTTATGTAGGACAAAAAGCCAGTCATTACACTTAATGTCAATTTATGATAACATATTTCTTCGTACAGCTAAAAAAAGGGGTGGCTCAACTTACCTAGTTGCTCAATTAACCCACTGCTCCCCTACTGACAGTGTAATAACATTAATGATGACGTCTGGTCTGAGAATTTTTAGAATTATTATTTTGAACTTGCTTTTAATACACACAGATGTGATCAGTATCGATGGGTGTCAAAAGGTGTATATGTGGTTAGCTGTGCTGGGTATGATATCAAGAAAAGATCAAATGCAGTAGATGATGCAAGCCTTGTTAGTCGTCAAGGGGATTCACGCTTTCGACGGTGGGAATATTGGGGCTATGAAAGCTACTACATACTTCATTATACCGGAGACCACACAATTTTTACAACCTTTGGGCATCGAAATTCAAAAAACACATCCAGACCATTTATTCGATCTGCTCCATTTGTTAAGGAAAAGGTACGCATCATTAATATTCATATACAATTATTAACTATAATTAGAATTTTTTATTTTAACAAAATAGAACTACTTACTAATTCAGACACAATGAGTCAATAAACTGAACACCTAGCCTTGCTTACTTATTGACTTATTGCCTTATTGACTCATTGTGTCTTAATTAGTAAGTAGTTCTATTTTGATGTATAATTAACCTATTACGATTTTGAATATAAATTATATATATTATATTCGAACCCAATGCAGGTAGAAGCTTGTAATCCTTTAAAACCTGTCAGGCAGGTATATGAAGAGATCGTGAACTCTGACAGAGGAGGACCGAACCATTGTGTAATGACACCTCGCAACTATAAACAGGTATTTAGTTAAACGTTATAATATATGCTTTAAAATTGTTCATACATAACTGTAGGTCAGAAATATCAAAGATGATATAAATCGGGAATTTAGAATGTCTCATGATGCACTTTATAACATTTACGAACTATGCCTACAACTGAACATGACAAATCGAAAAGGAGATAGCAAAGATTTTATTACACGCATTTCAATACATCCAAGGACCATTGTGCACATAATGGCTCATCCTTTGTTGGATTCTTTGGAACATTTACTAAATGTAAGCACTGACCCAGTCGTGCTACACTATGATACAGTTTTCAACATGGGGGATTATTACATGTCTACACTGACCTTCAGGCACGGCTTATTTATTGGCAATCCCATCATTCCTTGCTCATTTTTCATACACTCAAAACGATATCATATAGATCATCGAGAATTTCTTGATGCTATTACAGAAACTACAACTGCTTTGTTAACTAAGAGGGTTAATTTAATAACTGACAGAGAATTCAAATTTTCAGGCATTTTTCCTGTTGGTACACATCTGTACTGCTGGAATCATATACAGAATGACTTGCATTGGCATTTAAAGACAAAAGGCAACTGCACTGCTGCTGAAATAAATTACTTTACTAATGCTTTTAGAGGACTAATGAAAAATGAACTTACGGAAAGTGATTTTGACAGAGCATGGGCAGAATTGAAAAATTCTGAAGAGTTTACATCTAAACCCAAAATAATCACTTACTTTGAACAAAATCTCCTACCATCATTTAAGGCACATGCAGCTATTTGGGTATTAAAAACAGCCGGCATATGTAATGCAGAGGATGGAATTACAAACAATCCTTCAGAGTCAATGAATGCTGTACTGCATCGACTTCAACAGTGGAAGCATGTCCCACTAGATGTTATAGCTGTATCACTTTATCATTTATGTCAGTTTTACCATCGTGAAATAGAGCGCTCTATCCATCAATGTGGCCGCTTTGAAATCAAAACTGAATATGATCACTATAAAAGAGAACCATCATTGATGCCATTTCTTGATTTCGGACTTGATCCTTCAGGTATTGTTGACAAAGTTAAGCATGATCTTAATCATAATACAGATGAATCTACAGAGAAAAAATTGAAACCTTCAGCATCTAGAGCTAATTCTCAAGATGGTCAGATGAGTTTAGCACAATCAGCAATCAGCAATCAGAGAGTTAAACTTGTTGATGGAGGAGCATGGATTGTAATGGAAAATGACGGGATCACTCCACGTGCTGTGAAGTTGTTTCCTAAAGAGACATGTTCCTGCTCCTCTACTAGAACATGTTTTCATATCACAGCATGCAGATTAATGGTTGGCTTGCCCCCAAATATTCATGGACAGCCCAATATATCTGAACTACAACGAAAAGAAAGCAGAAAAACTGAAAGACCCTCTGGAAGAAAAAAACCCAGAAAAAATGATTTTAAGCAGGATGATAAAAGATCAAACACGAATACATGTACATGTAAGTTTGACTTTTTGACAGTGCATGAATATGAAGTTATACTATTTATAAGACATTTATATTAATTATTAATTTTTTGTCTTTATAGCAAACGTCCAATTGCCACCTGCAAAGCATGCGAAGTACTCTACAGATGATGGAAACATTTCACCTCAATCCATTTCTGGTGCACCAGTTTCTACAACACTGTACCCTTCTTCGTATCATGACCAGTTTCCACCAGGTCCTGAAGATGTGCTGCAAGGGTCCCCGACACTTAATGCTTCACCCTCTCCCAGAATGCCACCTGCAGCTATTGATGACATTCCTCATGCATCGTTTTCCAATGAGAACAATGCACCTTCAAACGTTGTCATTGAAGGTGATAGTCAATCTACTTATTTGTCAATACTGTGTCAAGGAAAGAGTCTTAATGTCAACTGTAATCGACAATTATATAACAGTGCAAATGATACTGGTTTTGATAATATATCATGGAATGAATATTTGACCAAGATCAATATACTGTTCCCGGATATTCTAGCAGCCTCCTATGTCTGTGAAGCTACTTACTATAAGGTATGATATACATGCCACTTATATGCTCTATATGCATGTGTACGTGTAATCATGTTTAACTTCAAACACACAGGAGATTGAATATCTCAGACCAGGATGTATCGTTGTATTACAAACAGCACGTTCTAACCAAGTTGCATTTTTGAGACGCATGTTTGATGACTCAAATGGAGGAAAACCTATCGTTGAGGTATGAGGCAAATGCTTATGAATTATTTTTCACAAAGCATTCTTTACTCTTTCTGTAATGTATAGGTGATATCTACCTACATGGCCCCTGACAGGTCAGAACTCAACTACCATGCTGGTATTGCAGTTCGAAGCCATGGAGTAATAGAGGTTACAGTGAAGCATTGTGGTGTCCAATTCATAGAGAGTGAAGAAGATATATTGCTTGCTGGTTTGGTATTTCATGCTTGCTACCAACCTGAGTCAGATCTGTCAAAAGTAAGGTACAAACCTCATGTACTATTGCAAGAGATACAAGCTCTAATGACCGATGAAGTAACATTTTTGTCAACTCAGAATGATAAGAAAGGCTTTTGTTCAACTAAAACAGACAATATTGAATTGCTCTGTGTATGTCAAACTCCTTGGATAGAGGGAACAACATCTAAGGCTATTTATGGCACACAGCAAAAAGAATTTAATATTCATGTATGCTGCAAGTGTGCGAGATGGTATCACAATCATTGTTTACATGTCTGTGGCATTCCAGTTCCTAAAAGAACACATGACTTCTTTTGTCCAAAATGTTATCTCCCACCAACTATACCATGGATGCATTCAAAATATACCAACACTTGTACTTCTGACAACTTCTTGACAACTCTTCTTCTGTACTCTTCTCAGAATTCCATGTTTCTAACCATGTTTGGATTGAGTGAAGCAGAACAAGCTTTGAAGTCTGGGTTATCAACTATGTTAACTGGTGATATTCATAAGGGCAAAACGACTATTTTGGATTTCATACATTCAAAACTAACTTTGAAAAGAACAGGAAAAAAATTTGATTGCTTTGGGTCAGAAAATTCCATGTGCTTGCAGTTTTTTCGTCATGTATGGAAACTCGCTATTTCTAATAAATGCAACTCATCACACTGTCCCAGTCCAAAATCAGAACGCTGTGTTGTAGAATTCACTTTACATCCTACATCTAAATGTGATATATCAATTGCTGATCAAATCAAACACATTTTCCCCATTTCTGGACATTTCTATGGCTATTGTGGTGCTGCATTTCCCCATGAACCACCAAGTAATGCTCCACATGCAGAAAGTGATAGAGAAGATGTTACCACAAATAAAAGAAGCACTTTCTATGAATGTAGGGGCACACCCATAGTTCAAAGTGCAGCCTTTCTAAGCAGCAGGCCATGGATTATACCATTTAACATAGCATCATTTGAAGATGATGAGATGGTTGATGTGATTGAAGAACTACCAAAGGAAATAGTGCTTTATGGTATAAGATATGAACTGGCTGGGTATTCCATCGTTTCAAGGAAACATATAACTGCAGTCATTATATGGCGAGGAGAATTGTATTTTTATGATGGTCTAGGAGTAACTGATCAAGTACGATTGAAACCTCTTGACAAAAAAAACTTGATACACAAAGGACAGACCGGATCTTATGTATATTATCTTTTGTCCACAAGGAATTAAGTGCATGCTGAATGTTATATATTTGTATGCCTACAATTCACCATATCATTTCCAGTGTTGCTTATCAATTTTGTACCTTTCAGCTTGAGAAAATACTGTACTGTTGACTCTTCCTAGCTCCACACTAGGTTCACTTGTCACATGTCAATACTGGATACTACTATACTTCTATACTAATTATATGTTATAACTTGTCCTATGATTCAACTCTTGGTATATATAACCATAGATAGTGCCAGAGCTTACTATAAGATCAACTCCTATACTCCTTTTAGACATCAACTCCTACTCCTGCTCCTACTCTTACTCCTACTTTTAGACATCAACTCCTACTCCTACTCCTACTTTTAGACCTCGACTCCTACTCCTGCTCCTACTCCTACTCCTACTTTTAGACATCAACTCCTACTCCTACTCCTACTTTTAGACATCAACTCCTACTCCTGCTCCTACTCCTACTCCTACTTTTAGCTACACCCGAGGCACGAGTACTAGTGGATGCACGAGTACTAGTGGAGGCGCAAGTACTAGTGGAGGCGCGAGTACTAGTGGAGGCGCGAGTACTAGTGGAGGCGCAAGTACTAGAGGAGGCGCAAGTACTAGTGGAGGCACGAGTACTAGTGGATGCACGAGTACTAGTGGAGGCGCAAGTACTAGTGGAGGCGCGAGTACTAGTGGAGGCGCGAGTACTAGTGGAGGCGCAAGTACTAGTGGAGGTGTGAGTACTAGTGGAGGCACGAGTATTAGTGGAGGCGCGAGTACTAGTGGAGGCGCGAGTACTAGTGGAGGCGCAAGTACTAGTGGAGGTGTGAGTACTAGTGGAGGCGCAAGTACTAGTGGAGGTGTGAGTACTAGTGGAGGCACGAGTATTAGTGGAGGCACGAGTACTAGTGGAGGCGCGAGTACTAGTGGAAGGTGTGAGTACTAGTTGTGGAGGCATAGGTAGAGGAAGTGTCAGTTGCATTGTTGTTGATTTTGGATGCATATAAGTGATTTGAATTTGAATTTATTTTGCAATAAACATCATTCTTCTACATAGGACTAATTTGTGTACACCTGTACACATTTTACTGCAAAACTTTCTTGATAGAACCACATGAATAATTTCACAATACATAGTTACTATATCATGCCCTCTATGACTTTCAAGACTTTTTTGAAAGCATAATACTACTAACGTAAAGCAATGTAATTTGTGTACAGGTGTACACAAATTAGAGCATTTGAAAGTAAAAGTGATTACTCAAAAGAAACAGCATTTTTTGTAATGTACATACAAAACAAACTATATGTATAAAATTTGACTTATTGAGAATGCTCCCATCATGTTTTTTTAAATCTCTCACTTTTGCAGTGTTCTGTAGTGCTGTGGATAACTGAATTATGAACAGTTATTGCAATAAGCCAAAATTAGCATATTCATGAGAAGTTTAGCCACAATTTAGCATCACCACAGGGGGTATAGATTTTCAAAAATTGTGTTAAATGCTCACTCCTGGTATGAGATATGATGCAACAAAATGAATGGGGTAATTTGTGTACCACTGTACACACTTCAGGATGCAAATAGACAATATAGAATATATTGTGCCAATTCAGGTTTTTAATCCATTGAATAGTAGACTTTCTCTTCACAGCTATGGTACTGAAAGTGAAGAAGTGCCCTAAAAGTGGATACTGATTTTTATTAATCAATTCTTGAACAATGAAAGTTTCGTTTTCTTCTCTGCAGGTTCGCCGTGAATTCGGTAGACAGGTTATATTGTGTTAATTCAGGATTTGAATCCTTTGAAAAGTAGACTATCTCTTCACTGCTATGTTACTGAAAGTGAAGAAGTGCCCCAATTGTGGATACTGAATTTCGATTCGTTTTTGATTCAAGTCTTGCACAATGAAAAGGTCGTTAGGATTAGAATGCATTGAAAAGTAGACTATCTCTTCACTGCGATGGTACTGAAAGTGAAGAAGTGCCCCAAAAGGGGATACTGATTTTCAGCACTTCAATTCATTTCTTGAACAATGAAAGTTTCGTTTTCCTCTCTGCTGGTTCGCCGTGACTTCGGAATACAGGTTAATTCAGGATTTGAATCCTTTGAAAAGTAGACTATCTATTTACTGCGATGTTACCGAAAGTGAAGAGGTGCCCCAAAAAGGGGATACTGAGTTTCATTACTTCGATTCAAGTCTTACACAATGAAAGTATCGTTTTCCTCTGTACTGGTTCGCCGGGATTTTAGCATATAGAATATATTGTGCCAATTCAGGTTTTGAATCCATTGAATAGTAGACTTTCTCTTCACAGCTATGGTACTGAAAGTGAAGAAGTGCCCTAAAAGTGGATACTGATTTTTATTAATCAATTCTTGAACAATGAAAGTTTCGTTTTCCTCTCTGCTGGTTCGCCGTGACTTTGGTAGACAGGTTATATTGTCTTAATTCAGGATTTGAATCCTTTAAAATGTAGACAATCTCTTCACTGCTATGGTACTGAAAGTGAGGAAGTGCCCCAAAAGTGGATACTGATTTTCACTACTTCAATTCAATTCTTGAAAAATGAAAGTTTTGTTTTCCTCTCTGCTGGTTCGCGATGACTTCGGAATACAGGTTATACGGTGTTAATTCAGGATTTGAATCCATTGAAAAGTAGACAATCTCTTCACTGCTATGTTACTGAAAGTGAAGAAGTGCCCCAGTAGTGGATAACATTACATATAGAGGTGTAGCTCCTCCCATGGATGTGAGATAAGATAACCACACTCAGGGCAGTTAAGGCCTGGGTTCTCAATAGAAACACATTTTCAAGTATAGACGCTGTGCTCTGTGATACATGTAACTTTTTAATACATAGTATTAATGCCCTCATTAAACTTGATACAATATTACTTTTCATGCTCAATGACGTCACGCTACGATGCGCAATTAATTAAAATTTACCTTAACCGCAAGGAATCAAATACGGAACTGAAGACGTGACAGTACTGTCTTGAAAATGTTACAGTATATTGCACTTACAATGGACTACATTAGTCCCAGTAGGACTATTCTGAATTCAGTTTTAGCGGACAGATAAGTTTTATAACGTTCGTATTAATGTGAATTTAATCAACTAATAGTTACAATAACTCAGCAACGAAGCAAATAATTGTCTGGTCCTAGTGCAATGTAATAAGTACAATGACTCTAAAGTACAACGGTAGATGTAAATAAATTCAAAAGGCACGGCATCATCTCCGTACGTTTTGCTTTTGTAATGTAGTACCTCCATTTTCGCGCGCCGCTACGTAACTAGGTTACGCACGCGCGCCGTTGTGGCGGGATAACCCCGCGTTCATTCGGCTGCTATAACACAGGCATTGCATTCTACATGGATTCGAAACGTAAGTGGGTTTTTTTTTTTTACTCGCTAGTTGCTCGCTTGTGGGTCTACCACTCGAAAACCGCATGCATGCGGGTGTCTAAGTACACAACAGGATGATTTGTGGAACATGTACATGTACATTGGTGGCTTCCCAATAACAATTTTAAAATATCTGTCTCAGGTACACAGTCAAAGTTGTTCATCGATTGTGGGTTTGCGAGAACTGCAATCCGCGAGCTCTCTCAAACGATCTATGTCAATGCAAAAGGAAAGAAATGCAAGAAAAAACTTGACATACAGCATAGAGCAAACAGGTTTCAAGCTCTCTTCCCTACTTTTAAGGTCAGTGATGCATACTACAGTGTAAAACCTGGCCACAAACTGTCACAATTCAACAAACACTGCAAGGTTGTACAAGACTGCTTCAACAGACGGTGGAATCCTTCCATTTCCAGAAAAGAGTACGGGGCAATATTCAGCATCACACAATGGATTGCACTTACTAAACAACAACAGTCACAGCACAGCATTCAGCAATGTGTTGGATGTGCTACGTCATATGCTAGCCATCAGAACCAGTTCCCTACATTCAAAACAGGACAAAGAACCATGGTTACTAGTGCTAAGGCAATGTGCAGTGAATACATTGGGGAATGTAATACAGGAGAATGTGGCACAATCACCCAGCACCTTTTAGCAGGACTAGAGGCATCATACAAGGAGACGTTTGGATAATCCTTCACAGACGTCATCACAAAGTGTCCAAATGCAGCTCTTCAAAAAAGGAAGACAACTGTTGAAAAAAGAGAAAAAAGACAATTAGTAAGAAAGTGTGTACAACACATTCAAGACACCCTGCGCACCAATGATGCTACAATGGTACTGAACGAAGGGCTATCATTGCGAACATATAATAGGATTCACCTTGCACAAGGGTTTGAAAGTGCAAAAATGAAGAACGAAAGAGCAAATAGCAATGCAGGAAAAAAGAAGACACATTCACCTTCCATGGAAGAGAATGTGACCTGGGACACAACAGCTGCACTTAATGAATTGAAGAATTGGAGTGAAGATAAAAAAAATCAATTGGTCACAAGTAGCACGACAATACAACGTACCTGGAAAAAACCGAGGTCAGGTGTTGAAAGAGTTTGCCAGGAAAAATGGTCTGGATACATATGCTCTGGATGGGCTTGCAGAAAATCGAAGAACCAGAGCAAAGAAGTTGAAGATGCCAGGAAATGAAATCTCTATGCCATGTACAAGTACCACACAGATGGTTAAAGAAAAATGGGCAGCAGACATAGAAGACGGTACTTACTCAATTGGAATTGATTGTGCTCCAAAAGAGATGACAGTGGTCACATGTAGAGATGGAGAAGTTGTAGAACAACCTGTCACTATTTACAGTCGGAAGGTCCCAATGAATGAGATACGGCAGCGATTACTGAAGAACCAAGAGAAATACATGCGCCTTCAAACTGATGAGCAGGTGGACGCATTGTCCAAGGATGAAGCCATTAAATTTCTTAAGCAAAATCAGGAGCATCAGTTTGCTGATATGGAGATCACTGAACTCAGAGCAAAAGTCAAGTCTCTACAGAGAAACCGTCATCTAGTAATGTGGCATGACCATGGAACAATCCTTGGCCAAGGATACATATTCATAACAGTTAAAGTCATTTATGATACCTCAGTATTCTTTCGAAAGGATGAATATTCACTGAACTCCACTCTAAATTTGCAGGGTACTATTGAGAAACCAGAAGTTCATGTCATTGGGATTGCAAGTTCATCCCACGAGGATCAAGCAGCACTTATTCCAGAGAGGGTGTCATGCCTAAGAACTCTGAACTCACCAATCATGACAACTGCAGGGATTCCAATAAACGACACAGTGCGCTTTTTTGCTGGCGATGGCCCTGCAAGAAATTTTGAGAGAGGGGTACAACAAGGAGGGACAATTCGGTGTGGTGCATGTGGAATACAGACCAGCATGACCAGTGACATTGCACATGCACTAACCTTAAAATGGAGAACACTGCAAGAGCAGCAGGATATAATCATTGCTGGAAAGTTTGGCAAAATGTCTACCCTAAAGCCATTTGAAAATCTACGCAAAGCTGAGCTAGAGTTGGAACTGGCACAACGAGGCATCACATTTCCAAAAAAAACCAATAAAATTGAATTAGAAGCCAACTTGCTTGGTTTGCTTTCTGGCTTTGTTCGCGTGCCTACACTCCTCTTGAAAGATCCTTGCCAAACCCTTCAGTCTATCAACATGGACAAGTATACCATATTAGAGTGTGAGCCACTGCATGATCTGAAGGGTCACATCCATAACCTTTTCGTAGAAGTTGAGGAACACTTCGACACATGTGTGAAGACAGAGTGCGTTACAATTATTGCACACTTCATGAAAAAGGAAACAAAACGAGCTTGTGATTACAGACATGCAGCAATTCTAATCCTTCTGTGCTTATTAAAGCACAACAAGCATTCAAAAGTATGTACCATTTTCAGAACGATCGTTGAAATCAGTGAAATTATGTATAGCTCTGAAGAGAAAAGAACACCAAGGAGCATTCTACGGCTATACAATTTAACATGGATCCATGCTACGGCATGCACCGATGTATTCCAACAGCTAAAACATCTTACACAAGAAAAGTTTTATGGTGCTTACTTTCATGCCTTGACCAGCCATGCCGCTCAGCAGTATGAAGTTGTCTGCCTCAAGAGTATAAACACAGAAAATGAAGAGAGAATATTTGAAACAGCCAAAAGAATTGCAAGTACAACTTCAAACCGGAAACCTGAACAAGTCTTACCTAACATGCTCCTTCGATTGCAAGCTGGAGCACAAAAGGATCGTAATGCTCTTGAGGAACAGAACAATTCTATTCGAATTGCAGCTGCTCACCTTCCCTGTGTAGAGAACACAGTTATCAGTAAGGACATGACAAGAAAGTATGCATTCAGCTGGCAAGCTCACCTGAATAGGATTGCCCCATACCTAGAGCCTGGAGAAGGTTTCTGGTGGAGAGAAGAGAAAGAAGGTTATGAATTTTTTGATGGATCAGATCAGCCAGACATTAAAGTAGTGGACCTACCTTGCTGCACTTCAGAAACACTTTTATAGAGAAGCTGGATTGGAAAAGCGAAAGTTGTTTCAGAAATTAGTGGCAAGTACTAACCTTCCAGCTGAAACTATTCGGATATATGATGACAGTGGTTTACTGTACAAGTGTCATTGATCGCGATAACTTTCAACACCACAAACAGTGGATTATGTACATCAACACACCTATCAATGTCTCCCTCACAGAAGTTGAGTCCTCAATACCGGCAGTAGTACATGTACCTTCTCAGCATCCTCAGTCCTCACAGCCAGAGTACCTTTTTCAGCAATTTCAGCTCCTCACAACCAGCAGTAGTACTTCTCAGCATCCTCAGTCCTCACAACCAGCAGTAGTACCTTCTCAGCATCCTCAGTCCTCACAACCAGCAGTAGTACCTCTCAGCATCCTCAGTCCTCACAACCAGCAGTAGTACCTTCTCAGCATCCTCAGTCCTCACAGCCAGCAGTAGTACCTTCTCAGCATCCTCAGTCCTCACAAACCAGCAGTAGTACCTTCTCAGCATCCTCAGTCCTCACAGCCAGCAGTAGTACCTTTTCAGCATCCTCAGTCCTCACAACCAGCAGTAGTACCTTTTCAGCATCCTCAGTCCTCACAACCAGCAGTAGTACCTTCTCAGCATCCTCAGTCCTCACAGCCAGTAGTACCTTTTCAGCATCCTCAGTCCTCACAACCAGCAGTAGTACCTTTTCAGCATCCTCAGTCCTCACAACCAGCAGTAGTACCTTCTCAGCATCCTCAGTCCTCACAACCAGCAGTAGTACTTCTCAGCATCCTCAGTCCTCACAGCCAGCAGTAGCGTCTTCTCAGCATCCTCAGTCCTCACAACCAGCAGTAGTACCTTCTCAGCATCCTCAGTCCTCACAACCAGCAGTGTACCTTCTCAGCATCCTCAGTCCTCACAACCAGCAGTAGTACCTTCTCAGCATCCTCAGTCCTCACAACCAGCAGTAGTACCTTCTCAGCATCCTCAGTCCTCACAGCCAGCAGTGTACCTTCTCAGCATCCTCAGTCCTCACCAACCACAGTAGTACCTTCTCAGCATCCTCAGTCCTCACAGCCAGCAGTAGTACTTTCAGCATCCTCAGTCCTCACAACCAGCAGTAGTACTTTTCAGCATCCTCAGTCCTCACAACCAGCAGTAGTACCTTCTCAGCATCCTCAGTCCTCACAGCCAGCAGTAGTACCTTTTCAGCATCCTCAGTCCCACAACAGCAGTAGTACCTTTTCAGCATCCTCAGTCCTCACAACCAGCAGTAGTACCTTCTCAGCATCCTCAGTCCTCACAACCAGCAGTAGTACCTTCTCAGCATCCTCAGTCCTCACAGCCAGCAGTAGTCTTCTCAGCATCCTCAGTCCTCACAACCAGCAGTAGTACCTCTCAGCATCCTCAGTCCTCACAACCAGCAGTAGTACCTTCTCAGCATCCTCAGTCCTCACAACCAGCAGTAGTACCTTCTCACATCCTCAGTCCTCACACCAGCAGTAGTACCTTCTCAGCATCCTCAGTCCTCACAGCCAGCAGTATACCTTCTCAGCATCCTCAGTCCTCACAACCAGCAGTAGTACCTTCTCAGCATCCTCAGTCCTCACAACCAGCAGTAGTACCTTCTCAGCATCCTCAGTCCTCACAACCAGCAGTAGCGTCTTCTCAGCATCCTCAGTCCTCTCACAACAGCAGTATACCTTCTCAGCATCCT
The DNA here is from genome assembly GCA_013339895.1 of Ephydatia muelleri. Taxonomy (NCBI): domain Eukaryota; kingdom Metazoa; phylum Porifera; class Demospongiae; order Spongillida; family Spongillidae; genus Ephydatia; species Ephydatia muelleri. The sequence continues at coordinate 77,090 of JABACO010000125.1, forward strand.
CAGTCCTCACAACCAGCAGTAGTACCTTCTCAGCATCCTCAGTCCTCACAACCAGCAGTAGCGTCTTCTCAGCATCCTCAGTTCACAGAGAATAAGTACAAAACAAAAACTGCAAATGCTATTGCCTATGTAATAGGTCAAACAGATGAAATAAATTCACTTGACAATTTGCGCATCAACATTAAAAAAATGAAAGGCAAAAAGAGTGGTCAGCTTACGGAACTAACAAGAAAATACCAGCATCTCCTAGCTTTCTTAAAAAAGAAGGTTCAGAAAAGAAGTGATGAACTAGATACTTCAGAGCTACACATGAAAAACATGGCAATGAAGGTCCTGCTGGAGATTGAACAACAGCTACACGCATGTGAAAATAAATAGTTATGGTATTAGCAAGGTTATAGTCACTGCACAACACAGCTACATGTAACAGATATGCTTTGACAAACATAAAATTTTCATGTACATACCAGTGGTCAGCGATACACTCACAGGTCAGCCATTTACGTTTTGCATGTGATTTGCATGTGTAAGACAATCCTTGTCTCAGAAGTACAATAGTTACATGCAAACTCCATATGAACTGTCTGTACTGAAGCAGCCAACAGCACTATGCATGACAGGTTAAAATTCTTAGCAGGTGCCAAAAGTTGCAGTAATAAAGCTCTGCAGCTGTAACATATCTTACATGTCACTGACACATGTTTCTGTGTTCATAAGCAAAACTATGTAAGTTAACCCAGTATGACTACTACGCCATCTATTTTGGCCACACCCAGGCACCTTTCGAAATGCTGCCCCCCCTCCCCCTATTTTGGCCACACCCATCTTTATAGGCTAAGCAACTTAACTCCATATAAGCCCACCGCCCCTACCCTCCAGGCTCTTTTGACCCCACTGTGCCGCTCTTTTAGACCCCATCCCCTATTTTAGCCACAACCAGCATATGTTTCAGCTGGGGCTCAATGCCCTACATATAATGACACCCATGCCCCTTGTATAGCCCCACCCAGGCATACATTTCGACTAATGATGTTGCATGATCACACCCACTGCTTCATCTGAAGGCACTCTGAAGCCACACCTACATCCAAGTGATATTCTAATTCAAAGACAACAACACACCAAACACCACGGGTAGGAGGCAAACCTGATGTTGGATAATGCTCCCATTCGCACAATCCATTGGCATGGTTACAGTCATTGCTCCAATCCATGGGCAAGCTGAAGCCACACCTACATCCAAGTGATATTCTACTTCAAAGACAACAACACACCAAACACCACGGGTAGGAGGCAAACCTGATGTCGGATAATGCTCCCATTCGCACAATCCATTGGCATGGTTACAGTCATTGCTCCAATCCATGGGCAAGCTGAAGCCACACCTACATCCAAGTGATATTCTAATTCAAAGACAACAACACACCAAACACCACGGGTAGGAGGCAAACCTGATGTCGGATAATGCTCCCATTCGCACAATCCATTGGCATGGTTACAGTCATTGCTCCAATCCATGGGCAAGCTGAAGCCACACCTACATCCAAGTGATATTCTAATTCAAAGACAACAACACACCAAACACCACGGGTAGGAGGCAAACCTGATGTCGAATAATGCTCCCATTCGCACAATCCATTGGCATGGTTACAGTCATTGCTCCAATCCATGGGCAAGCTGAAGCCACACCTACAACCAAGTGATATTCTAATTCAAAGACAACAACACACCAAACACCACGGGTAGGAGGCAAACCTGATGTCGGATAATGCTCCCATTCGCACAATCCATTGGCATGGTTACAGTCATTGCTCCAATCCATGGGCAAGCTGAAGCCACACCTACAACCAAGTGATATTCTAATTCAAAGACAACAACACACCAAACACCACGGGTAGGAGGCAAACCTGATGTCGGATAATGCTCCCATTCGCACAATCCATTGGCATGGTTACAGTCATTGCTCCAATCCATGGGCAAGCTAAAGCCACACCTACATCCAAGTGATATTCTAATTCAAAGACAACAACACACCAAACACCACGGGTAGGAGGCAAACCTGATGTCGGATAATGCTCCCATTCGCACAATCCATTGGCATGGTTACAGTCATTGCTCCAATCCATGGGCAAGCTAAAGCCACACCTACATCCAAGTGATATTCTAATTCAAAGACAACAACACACCAAACACCACGGGTAGGAGGCAAACCTGATGTCGGATAATGCTCCCATTCGCACAATCCATTGGCATGGTTACAGTCATTGCTCCAATCCATGGGAAAGCTGAAGCCACACCTACATCCAAGTGCTATTCTAATTCAAAGACAACAACACACCAAACCAAACACCATGGATAGAAGGCAAACCTGATGTCACGCATACATCCAGGTGATATTCGAATTCAAAGACATGATTGATTAGCTTCTGTACTAAAAGATGCGTACATGAGCAGCATACAAACACATGCAGTTAGCCCACACATCAATAGGCCTACACACGCGTTTCATTCCATGCATACATAATTTTTTGCGTGGAAGCTCACCGAACCTTCAGATTTACTCACAAGATTGAGTAGTGCTGATCAACACGCACCAACGTGTAAGCTGCTAGCATCGCTATCCGCCAATATGTTTCATCACGCTTGGATCTTTTCAAAAGTTAACTCACGTGCTCGTCACATATTAACAGCTGTATTTATCGTAGTCTGCTGGCTCTTTTGGCCGGACCGAAGCACGGAACGGTAGTCCTGTCCGACCATAGATAGTATACTATCTATGTTCCGACTCATAAAGTATTTTTGACCAATACAATTATGTTAACCCACGCTCAATTAACACATGCAAAGTACTCCGCGTTCTCCGCATTCATAAAATCATGCGGGTACTTCATACGAGTTTACATCTACCTTCAATATCATGTGGATCTCAAACGCACGCGTACGCGTATTATGTGTGAACGTGTATACATACTTCGAAACGAGTGATGCAAGCAATTTTTATAAGTTTTGGCCGCACAACAAGATACGTCACGTGATCAAACGTAACAATGAATACAATTAAGCTGGAAATAATTTTACCCACGCCTTAACTGCCCTGAGCAGGCATTACCACTTACACACACACACACACACACACACACACACACACACACACAAACACACACACAGACCCTCCTTCACAAGAAATCCAATCTTCATGTAAAGGTATCTGCCACAATCAAGTGAAGGTAAGTATACACAGCTCACAAGATGGGTATTCATTTTAGCCAGGACAATGCACAGGGAAAAAAATGATTTTACGATGGTAGAAATGTAATGTATTTTTGTTGCAATGCAGTGTATATCGTGTGGTAAAACATTGTATATGCGTTATTTGAAATACAACAAAATTGTGCTTTTACTACGGTTGTATTTTTCACAATGGTTGTAAATTTTACTATGAATTACAACGTATTTACAGTAAAAATACATCAAATTTCAACGTTACACGCGGCATGAATGGCAATAGAATACAATCATTGCATTCACGTTTTACAACGTTTGTACAACGTTTAACAACGTTGTACTACGCCTCGTGCCAGGCCTTTCCTGTCGTCTCGTACCCAGACCCGCAGTGCCAGGCCTTTCCTGTCGTCTCGTACCCAGACCCGCATGCAAATATTGTGCACAAAAAAATTTGTTTCCCAAAACGTTCAATAACGAACCATCTAGCAGCAATACACGCACTACAGTATAGTGTCTTCTTTTGATAGCCCAGCAGCTCTGTTAAGGGTAACCGTTTTTTCTTCCACTAGCCGGTTTCCAACATGTGCCATCATTTCTCTCAACGTACAGTTCTTCTTTGGCCTTGGAAGCCAGCATCATCAATTGCTGATACCACTGAATTAAGGCTTGGTTTTGTAGCATGACTCCTACTCCACCACTTTTTGGTAACCAGAACAGCATCAGCTTCATCCACGACATTTGCGATCTATAAGAATTAAAAGTAAAACTGGATATTTTGTAACCTGAACATACCATTTGTTGGCTATGTAGAAATTCTTTGTTGAGCCTGATCGACCTAGCTCTCTGTAGCTCATAGTCAGACCTTTCATCCCCACAATCTGCACCACTCAATTCCAAACCCTAATGAGTAATTGAGGTGATTGAACTGCATCATATGAATTTGCTCACAAGACACTGTTTAGCTGTTGACTAAATGTTGTGTATTAATTGGAATGATAATTTCTTACATGCATGCAAAGTGCATACCTCCGATCCTGACAGAGCAGTGCGCCTAGTTGTACCTGCTCTCAATGGTAGCTCCATCTGCGATCTGGATGGTGTAGATAACTGCTTTGTTGTTGCTGGCTGACTTGAATGTGATGTACTGCAAGGCAAATCAGTCACAGAGGTAGAGGTATACTGCACGCGTGCATGTGTTTTTGCAACACAGAGATTTTCTAGCACACGCACAAAAGTTGTGAACCTGCAATTAAAAAATAAATAAACCTTTTGGCAGCTTCTGGAGTGACGTGACTGCTTGGTGGGGATGGAACCTATGATAAAGAAAGCAACAGCAATGAAACGCAAGCAGCACCATATAGCTATTTGCAAACCGTTTCGAAATCCTCAATAGTTGGTAACTCGTGACTGCCCTGTGGCACAGTAAAAAAAAAAAGTTTTGTGTGTGTGTGCGTGTGTGGCATGGTTCATTCATTAGTTATCCGTTACATTGATTACATCAGTACCAATTTTAGAGGACGCTTCAAGTTGTTGACTTCATTTGCGGCTCTGCAGAAACTTGCTGGTTTGCCTTCACTAGCACTATATACACTCTTCCTTCCGACTGCCAACCGTCGTATGGCCTCATCAATTGGCCGTTCTCCACGCGCACACCACGATACCGCGAATTGTACCGCAAACCAGAGGTGGGCACTCCGATTAACGAGTCGAGAGAGGAGTAAAGCGCCCTTCAGAGTCATCTTCTAACTCTAGTTGTTCTACACCCTCAACTGTAACAACTATATAGTCTGCTCCGGCCATCTCCATCTGCTACATACAATGAATGACCTTACCAGCGGTTGACGGCTAAATTATTCATTCAAAACCGCGCACATTCATCACGTGCGAAGATAAGCACTTACACAAACAAATTTGCCTGTCCGACTATATCACGTTATGCACCATATAGATAAATGTGCGCAGCATTAATTCAATCCAAACGAACGAAGCAGGTTCCATTTCCTTGCCCCCTTTGTAACGGCGAACAGCGTGACAAAAGAACAGCTGTAAGTCATACAAGTGCAGTCCATCAGTTCTAGAGGAAAGTGATAGGCGTCTTGCGGAGGTTGAAGGTTCTGTTGAGGGAGGTATGACAACAGTCAATGACAGCCATCCTGTGGAGGAAGAAGGTATGATAGGTAGAAGGCCGACATACGGTTGGCTTGATATTCTAATTAATCACCACATACACATACAGAACGCTACACAGGCACAAGAGGAAAGACACCCAAAGTGTCACAACAAGATCACACTCCCTGCCCATCACAGAGACAGCTCTGTCAGAAGGGCAACACTAGCCGACATACGGTTGGCTTGATATTCTAATCAATCACCACATACACATACAGAATGCTACACAGGCACAAGAGGAAAGACACCCAAAGTGTCACAACAAGATCACACTCCCTGCCCATCACAGAGACAGCTCTGTCAGAAGGGCAACACTAGCCGACATACGGTTGGCTTGATATTCTAATTAATCACCACATACACATACAGAACGCTACACAGGCACAAGAGGAAAGACACCCAAAGTGTCACAACAAGATCACACTCCCTGCCCATCACAGAGACAGCTCTGTCAGAAGGGCAACACTAGCCGACATACGGTTGGCTTGATATTCTAATTAATCACCACATACACATACAGAACGCTACACAGGCACAAGTCGAAAGACACCCAAAGTGTCACAACAAGATCACACTCCCTGCCCATCACAGAGACAGCTCTGTCAGAAGGGCAACACTAGCCGACATACGGTTGGCTTGATATTCTAATTAATCACCACATACACATACAGAACGCTACACAGGCACAAGAGGAAAGACACCCAAAGTGTCACAACAAGATCACACTCCCTGCCCATCACAGAGACAGCTCTGTCAGAAGGGCAACACTAGCCGACATACGGTTGGCTTGATATTCTAATCAATCACCACATACACATACAGAATGCTACACAGGCACAAGAGGAAAGACACCCAAAGTGTCACAACAAGATCACACTCCCTGCCCATCACAGAGACAGCTCTGTCAGAAGGGCAACACTAGCCGACATACGGTTGGCTTGATATTCTAATTAATCACCACATACACATACAGAACGCTACACAGGCACAAGAGGAAAGACACCCAAAGTGTCACAACAAGATCACACTCCCTGCCCATCACAGAGACAGCTCTGTCAGAAGGGCAACACTAGCCGACATACGGTTGGCTTGATATTCTAATTAATCACCACATACACATACAGAACGCTACACAGGCACAAGAGGAAAGACACCCAAAGTGTCACAACAAGATCACACTCCCTGCCCATCACAGAGACAGCTCTGTCAGAAGGGCAACACTAGCCGACATACGGTTGGCTTGATATTCTAATCAATCACCACTTACACACTCAGGGGAGTTAAGGCATGGGTAGCTGTTCATTTAAACATTTGCTTATTGCTCACGAACCTTACAACATACATGCTCAAGTATGGTATCAAATTAAAGTATTCAACACGCTGAATTTTATAATCGCCATGGTTACATAATCACATCACGTGAGCGTGTAACAGGCTTAACGATAGAATATTTAGTTCAGCCAATAATACGGCAGTGAAGCCGGGGCGTTTTAGTTGTCATGTTTTAGATATACACTCTAGCTAATGAGTACTTTTCATTTGTCAGTAGGATTTCCCAAACCCCAACTCTTTTACGGAGAGAATTGAAAAAAAATCACGCCAGGATTAAAACCAGTTCAATAACAAATTTTTTAAGGTCCATCCAAATAATATTTGGCTTACACCTGGCACAATCTTAAAAGAGTACTATGTTATACAAATATAGGTGTGTTCAAAATAATTTTAGCCTTACTTCTTCCTTGCCGTAAGGAAGGAATAGAGAATAAACACAGCCATTGTCGCGCGCCGCCCGTATCCTGGCAACTACGAGCGGAGCGCATGCGCACGGTTAACGCGGGTACGATAAGCTGGATTTTCACTCAACACTCGATCAATATACAGGTAAGCGTTTTATGTTCACGCATCGTAAGGAACTGCACCCCATTTTGCATCCCTACGTTATTTCTCATGTACTGTATGAAATGCAAGCGTAGATGATTTAATTATTACTTTTAGCTTGAAAAGCATGTACCATGCGCTTACATGTATAGACAACAATCAGATATCAGATAATGATAAACATAGTGATCACAAGACCTCAAAAACTAAACAAACAATAACAAGATTCAACGTCTTGAGAGGGGCGGGGGGGGGGTGGGGGCGGGTGGAAGGAAATATATTGCAAGTCAGAACATGTAAAACGCATGCATGTGCCTCTGCCTATACCCAATTTATCCCAAATACATAACATCACAAGATTTGATGTCTTGCAATCTGTCTGTGGAGAGGGGGAAAAAAATTCAAATTAAGACAGCACTCACATGCTGTCATACGCACACATGGATGCCCCCACCCCCGAAGAGCAAAGGAATGCTTGTGGTCACGTGCAATTGCATGTGCTCACACACATGAAATGTACACACTCAATTTATATACATGTGTAATACACAACATCATCGTTTGCATAAACACAAAACGTACAGTATGGCAAAAAACTGTTCCATTGATATTGTACATACTGACATGTATAGCGACGTGTGGGTACACATGTATAGACACACACCCTCACACTCGGCACAATAATGCCATGTATTCATAGACACATGCCCCCCCCCCCCCCCCCCCCCCCCCCCCCCCTCATGCACATAATAATGCCAAGTAGTCTAGTCCTTACACAATTACAACTTGCTCACATAGGTTCATGAGTTCAATCTTTGTTGACTGTGGTTTTGCGAGGGCCGCAATCAAGGAGCTGTCTGCAATAATGGTTACTGATGCCACTGGAAAAGTGAAACAGGAAAGGTTGAACACTGTTACACGAAGTACCAGATTTCAACAAATCTTCCCTGTGTTTGGGATCAATAGTGAGTATTTCACAGTAAAACCAGGGCAAACTATGAGTCACTTCGACAAACACTGTAAGGTTGTTCTTGACTGCTTCAAGCGAAGATGGAACCCTAACATAGTGCATCAATACAGGACTACCTTCAGCACCGACAAGTGGGTGGCCCTTTCTACAAAGACACAAAAGAAACATAGTCTAACCCAATGCAGAGAATGTGCCCATTCTTATGCATCATATCAGAAAGCATTTCCAGGAGCAACATGGTGCAAAAAGAGGAAGCTACCTGCTCTAGCAAAACACATGTGTGATGAGTACCTGACACAGGCGATGGGAGAAAATGAACATATGGATGTAGTTGAGGCATCTAGAGATTTAGCGGAAGGAATAGAAAAGTCATATAAGGAGAAAGTTGGCAGGCCATTTCTTGATATAGTCACTTCCACGTATGGTAAACGTTGCACAGGAAAACAAAATGCTGCAGAGAAGAAGAAAGAACAACGCCAACTTATTAAGAAATGTGTAAATCACATGCAACAACTGAGCCAAGCAAATGTTGCCCAGATGGTACTACAGGAAGGGCTATCATTAAGATCATACAACAGAATGCGTCTATTGCAATCATTTGAAGCACCAGGAAAACGAAGCAGTGGAAAAGTCAAGACACATTCACCATCCCTGTCAAGTATAACATGGGATACATCAGGTGCAATGATGGAAATAGAAAACTGGGATACCACAACAAAGTTGAACTGGTCTGCACTAGCGCGAAAGTACAATGTACCTGGTCGTAATGGTGGGCAAGTGTTAAAAGAATACGCACAACGCCATGGAGTCAACACTTACCAACTTGATGGACTGGAACAGCAAAAGAGAGATAGACGAAGAAAGCTGAAAATGCCAGGAGGTGAAATCTCAGTTCCATGTGCAGGCACCGTGGAGGAAGTAAAAGAAGTGTGGAAAAGACAGATTAATGAAGGAGTGTTCACAGTAGGAGAAGAATGTGCCCCAAGAGAGGTAACAACACTGAGCACACAGGGTGGTGAGGTTGTGACACAAGCACGTACCATACACAGCAGAAAGGTACCCCTTAAATGCATACGGGAACGACTTTTGAAATTGCACGAGCCCTATATGCGTCTGCAGTCAGATGACCAGCTCGATTCCATGTCCCGAGCTGATGTAATAGAGATCCTGAAACGGTTCCATGAGGCTGTGGATGACAGTGAGAACATAATGCACATTAGACATCGAATTAAGGGTCTACAAAGACGCCGTCATTTGGTAATGTGGCATGATCATGGGACTATACTTGGCCAGGGGTACATATTTATTACAGTTAAAGTACTCTATGATCCAGCCATCTTTTTAACAAAGGAGGAAATGGACCCACACAACCCCAATCTCAACATACAGGGCATCATAGAAAAGCCGGAGGTGCACATTATTGGATTTTCAAGTGCTGCCCATGAGCAACAGACAATACTCATACAAGACAGAGTATCTTGCTTGAAAGACAGCCACATACCAATCATGTCCAGCAATGGCATTCCAGTAGAGGACACAATTCTGTATTTCACTGGTGATGGACCTGCAAGAAATTATGAACGAGGGGTTCAACAAGGAGGAGCAATACGCTGTGGTGCATGCGGCATTCAAGCTACAATGACCAGTGATATTGCACATTCTCTTACGCTGATGTGGAGAACTCTTGAAGAACAACAGAACATAATTCTGGCAGGGCAGTTTGGCAAAAAAGCAGAACTAAAGCCCCTCAGCGGTCTATCTAAAACACAATTACAGGTGGAGCTTACCTTGAGAGGAATCGATGTCCCCAGCACTGCATTGAAAAAAGAATTAGAAGCAAATCTGCAAGGACTACTTCGTGGATTTGTTCGCGTGCCAACATTGTTGATGAACAATCCGTGTCAAAGCCTTCAGTCACTACACCTAGAACGATACACCATCTTGGAATGCGAGCCTATGCACGACTTGAAAGGTCACATCCACAACCTATTAACAGAGGTAACAGCATACTTAGATCCTAGTATCAAGCCACAGTGTGAAGCCATCATAGCACAAGTAATGACAAAGGAAACAAAAAGAGCCTGTGATTACAGGCACACTGCAATACTACTCCTGATGAACTTACTTAAGTATGACGGTCAGTCACCGTTGTGCCTTATCTTCAGGACCATTGTGGAGATTAGTGAAATCATGTACAGTTCCGAAGATAAACGCACCACAAGGAGCATTCTTCGGTTCTACAATCTAACATGGTTGCATGCTATGACATGCACAGAAGTAATGTACACACCCAGAAACATGACACCAGAAAAGTTTTTCGGGGCATACTTCCATGCACTCAGTAGTCATGCTGCTCAACAGTACGAGGTTGTGTGCCTGAAAAGTGTGAATACAGAGAATGAAGAGAGGATACTTGGAATGGCAAGTAAAATTGCTACCACAACCTCCAACAGGAAGCCAGAAAATGTACTTCCAAATATCTTACTCAGACTACAGGCTGGTGCACAGCGTGACCGAAACACCTTGGAAGAGCAAAACAACTCTATACGAGCAGCTGCAAAACAGCTACCACCAGCTACTAACACGACTGTCACCAAAGTGATGATGCGAAAGTATGCATTCAGCTGGCAGGCTCATCTGAATAGAATAGCTCCTTACCTGGAAGCTGGTCAGGGTGTCTGGTGGGACGATCGAGGTGACCATTGTGAATTCTTTGATGGACCACATGAGCCAGCTTTCAGGCCAGAAGGTCCTCCATTGAAACATTTCAGGAACACATCTCTTGAGCTGTTGGATATCAAGAAAAGAGAGATTTTTAAAGCATTAATAGAAGTTAGTAAACTTCCTGCTGAAACACTTAGGGTATATGATACAGGGGGCTACTGCACAAAGATCATAGACAGTCTGATTCCATGCACATCTGCAATGAATGAGCCAGTTCATCCACAGACTTCTATTGAGTCCTCTTTGGCTTCAGTTTCGCATTCAGCTTCAGTTCCACATGTTGAGTCTTCATCAGCTGCAGTTCTTCACATACAGTCCTCTTCAGATTCAGTTTCACATGTCCAGCCTTCATCAGCTTCAGTTCCACGTGTCCAGTCCTCTTCGGTTCCACGTGTCCAGTCCTCTTCAGTTCCACGCGTCCAGTCCTCTTCAGTTCCACGTGTCCAGTCCTCTTCAGTTCCACGTGTCCAGTCCTCTTCAGTTCCACGTGTCCAGTCCTCTTCAGTTCCACGTGTCCAGTCCTCTTCAGTTCCACGTGTCCAGTCCTCTTCAGTTCCACGTGTCCAGTCCTCTTCAGTTCCACGTGTCCAGTCCTCTTCAGTTCCACCTGTCCAGTCCTCTTCAGTTCCACGTGTCCAGTCCTCTTCAGTTCCACCAGTCCAGTCCTCTTCAGTTTCACCTGTCCAGTCCTCTTCAGTTTCACCTGTCCAGTCCTCTTCAGTTCCACGTGTCCAGTCCTTTTCAGTTCCACGTGTCCAGTCCTCTTCAGTTCCACGTGTCCAGTCCTCTTCAGTTCCACGTGTCCAGTCCTCTTCAGTTTCACCTGTCCAGTCCTCTTCAGTTTCACCTGTCCAGTCCTCTTCAGTTCCACGTGTCCAGTCCTCTTCAGTTTCACCTGTCCAGTCCTCTTCAGTTCCACATATGCAGTCCTCTTCAACTTCAGTTTATCCACAACCATCTAACACAGAAATTGACAGCAGTATTACAAAAAAACACCTTCAAAACCAAAACTGCTGAACAAATTTGTCGTTTTCTAGGTGTTACATGTAGGAACGAAATAGTACAGCTTGATGGCCTACGTCACAAAATCAAGATGATGAAAAGGGCAAAAAATGATCTTACAAGAACATCAATGGGAAGACAGCATGACAGGACACTGCAATTTTTAATGACAAAGATATGTGATGAATGCCAGCGAATTGAAAGACTACCAACTGTAAGCTCAGTTGACGAAGACAGAATGAATGCTGGCAAAAAATTGTACTCCGAACTGGCACTTCAGATATCAGCAACATAATCGGAAGGGAGCCAGTTTCCATATCGCTATACTTTTTGTAAATTACGCTGTTGTAAACACTTCCATTCATCATTGTGAGCTACGTACACGAATAATTTTGTCTACGAGTACAAGAATAAGCGTGTGTATAGTAACAAAGGTATAACGTTACGAGTATCAGCAGTGCTTTAAATAGAACGCGTTTCGAAAAAACAAGCGCTGATAGGTTTCGTGATAAACAATAGGGCAGAGGGCAGCCGGGCAGAGTTTGTTAGTTCTCAATAACCGTTCCGAATTAAACAACGAAAGGCAAACATTGAAGACTATATCAAAACACCCGGGATAAAACGCACAAGGATCGATGTTAGAATGACAGGTCTAGACGGTGGTCCTGCTAATGTGAATAACTTACAACATGCCGTGGTAAACACGTTCGAACAGGGATGATAATGATGCGAAACAATTCAGCCGCTTTTCGGCCTCACAATAATCTCACGTGCGCTCACGTAAAAGATGAATATCATTAATGTCATATTTCGAATTTTACCCTGGCCTTAACTGCCCTGAGCATACAGAATGCTACACAGGCACAAGAGGAAAGACACCCAAAGTGTCACAACAAGATCACACTCCCTGCCCATCACAGAGACAGCTCTGTCAGAAGGGCAACACTAGCCGACATACGGTTGGCTTGATATTCTAATCAATCACCACATACACATACAGAACGCTACACAGGCACAAGAGGAAAGACACCCAAAGTGTCACAACAAGATCACACTCCCTGCCCATCACAGAGACAGCTCTGTCAGAAGGGCAACACTAGCCGACATACGGTTGGCTTGATATTCTAATTAATCACCACATACACATACAGAACGCTACACAGGCACAAGTCGAAAGACACCCAAAGTGTCACAACAAGATCACACTCCCTGCCCATCACAGAGACAGCTCTGTCAGAAGGGCAACACTAGCCGACATACGGTTGGCTTGATATTCTAATTAATCACCACATACACATACAGAACGCTACACAGGCACAAGAGGAAAGACACCCAAAGTGTCACAACAAGATCACACTCCCTGCCCATCACAGAGACAGCTCTGTCAGAAGGGCAACACTAGCCGACATACGGTTGGCTTGATATTCTAATTAATCACCACATACACATACAGAACGCTACACAGGCACAAGAGGAAAGACACCCAAAGTGTCACAACAAGATCACACTCCCTGCCCATCACAGAGACAGCTATGTCAGAAGGGCAACACTAGCCGACATACAGTTGGCTTGATATTCTAATTAATCACCACATACACATACAGAACGCTACACAGGCACAAGTCGAAAGACACCCAAAGTGTCACAACAAGATCACACTCCCTGCCCATCACAGAGACAGCTCTGTCAGAAGGGCAACACTAGCCGACATACGGTTGGCTTGATATTCTAATTAATCACCACATACACATACAGAACGCTACACAGGCACAAGTCGAAAGACACCCAAAGTGTCACAACAAGATCACACTCCCTGCCCATCACAGAGACAGCTCTGTCAGAAGGGCAACACTAGCCGACATACGGTTGGCTTGATATTCTAATTAATCACCACATACACATACAGAATGCTACACAGGCACAAGAGAAAAGACACCCAAAGTGTCACAACAAGATCACACTCCCTGCCCATCACAGAGACAGCTCTGTCAGAAGGGCAACACTAGCCGACATACGGTTGGCTTGATATTCTAATTAATCACCACATACACATACAGAACGCTACACAGGCACAAGAGGAAAGACACCCAAAATGTCACAACAAGATCACACTCCCTGCCCATCACAGAGACAGCTCTGTCAGAAGGGCAACACTAGCCGACATACGGTTGGCTTGATATTCTAATTAATCACCACAAACACATACAGAACGCTACACAGGCACAAGTCGAAAGACACCCAAAGTGTCACAACAAGATCACACTCCCTGCCCATCACAGAGACAGCTCCGTCAGAAGGGCAACACTAGCCGACATACGGTTGGCTTGATATTCTAATTAACCCTCCTACTGCTGCTCATTAATTATTCATAACGTAACCCAGTGCGGAATGAAATTTTAGCGTGTGATTGGTTTTATATGCTATACGCGTTTAGAAGGTTTTTGTTAGAACGCTATGCTCTGTAAAGCCTGTTTCTTCAACGTACGTTGGTAAGTACCCCCAGCTACTCCGATTGTGTCTTTTTAACACTAACCGTGCGTTCTTTGCGCCGCGAGAACGTTGTTTGTGAATCGTATCGTACGCTTACACGGGGCATGGCTCTATCACTCTGAGAACTAGCTTTCAAAGCGCCTACATGTCATGTAAGTGTTACTAGAACAGTTTTTAATATTTTATAACAAATCTCTCCTCTTTTGTGGCGTTTTAGGACACTTCGACGCGAGCACCTGTCTTGGGCTACAATTGGAATTGTTATTTTAAAAACTGACAGGTAACGTTCATGTTGCAAGGTGTGTGTGATGTGACTTGAAGGGTTGTGTATGTGGGAGACCGTTGTGTGAGTTTTATGCATATTGGAGTATTGTGTGTAGTAACAGGTGTGGTTGGGGAAGGCAGTTGTACATGTGGAAGGCATGAGTTGGGATGCAGTTGCAAGAGGTTGTGAGTAACTTATTTAGGTTGTGTGGGGTACATGCACATGTATATGTGATAGACAGTTGTGCCATTGGTTGTACATGGTAGTGATGTGTAGGAGAGTCGTTTGGTGGGTTAGCAGTTCTGTATGTGAGGTATGGACATGTTGGGAGTATTGTGTGGGGTGGGGCGATAGCCAGAATGGGAATTATGTGTGCTGTGGAGGAGGGGATGTTGTGTGTGTGTGCTGGGATGGAGGAGTATGTGATGCAATTGTACACTGTGAGGTGGTTGTGAATATTGTGTGTGATCTATAGACAGTTGTGTTGTGCACAAGAAAGCAAGGGCAGCGTTATTTTGCGCTCCTTGTGTGAAAGAGATTCTGTTGTATGGGCTCTAAACAGAACTTTGTGGACCACTTGATAAGACTGTTGAAGACACAATACATATACATACAGCTGTATACACATATAGCCATGAAGTACTAGTCAATAATGCATTACAGTATGGTAGGTTTTAAAACATGGATAAACACAAAGGGGGACTTTACAGCTGCAACATATGTATGTTGTTGTTTTTCGTTTTCCTGATTTCCTGTTGCTGCACACCTCACAGTCATGTTGACCTGATGGCTCTGGAAAATGATTGTGTCCAATCAGTCTTGCTGGACTGTCTACCACTGGTGCCAATTGTAGTGAAGTGAAGCATTCAGCTCCTATGAGGCCCTTCGCCACTTCTATTCTGAAATCCATGTGAGACAAAACTTTGCCCTCGCAGGTTTTGTAGTAAAGGACATATGCATTCACAAGTGTCACATCTAACAGGTGAAAATAAACCCTTTTCCACCATTTTCTTGAAAAGTTGTTGTAGCCATAGTATGTTACTAACTGATCAGACTTATCCACCCCACCCATGTATGCATTGTATTGATCAATACCCAGTGGTTTTTGTACCGTCTGATGTCCACCAGTGGCACCCTTTCTCCTCCTCTGTTTTGTGACAGTGCCCTCCTTATGGATGGTAGTTAGTAGTGCTACAACCCTCTTGTCTCTCCATTTCAGGCCCATGAGTTCTCCATCCTTGTAGTGAACAACTTCACCCAGCGCAACATCAGCTTTCTGGAATGATTTCGGCACATCCTTCCTGTCAAGCCGCAATGTACCACAGCTGCCAAACCCAGTGGAGAGCAACAGCTTGCATAGGTAGGGACTGGTGTAAAAGTTATCAAAATATACATGGTATCCTTTTCCATGCAGCTTCTTCAGTAATTCTGTCACTACGTGGGTGCCCAGTGGAACACCAGCTGGCCGTTTCTCCTGCTTCCCAGTGTAGAGAATGAAGTTCCATGTGTACCCTGTGTCTGATTCAGCCAACACCCATGCCTTCATGCCCCACTTGTTGGGCTTTTTTGGCATATACTGAAGGAACGAGAGACGACCTTTGTACGAGATTATGCTCTCGTCAACACTTACTTCTCGGTTCATTGTATAACTTCTCTGATACGAGGTAACCAGTGATGTAATCAAGGGACGGATCTTGAAGAGTATGTCATAACCCCTTTCTCCTTTAGGTACTGCCTTGCTGTTGTCTGCAAGGTGCAGGAACTTCAAAATGAGCAGGAACCTGTCCCTGCTCATCACAGTTGAGAAGTTTGATGAGGAGAATGGCCAGCTGGTACACCAGTAGTGCTGTATACTGGGCATGTTCACGATGCCCATGGTGATAATCAGGCCCATGAACTTCTTCATCTCCTCCATTGTTATGGGCTTGCCTTTCAGCTGGTTTGCACGGGCCTTGCAGTGCTTCTTCAAGTAATCAGAGTGGCTTTGGAGATATTGATTTCCATACCTGTTTGTCTCTTCCACCACAGATACCATCGTCTGATCATTGAAAAGCTTGCAAAAAATGTCCACTGGCTGCAGGTGGTCCATTTTTTCAGTAACTCCAGGGATTGGTGTAAATGGTGGAATACTGCTTTGGAATGTCAAAGCAGTGGTGCTCTGTGGCAGTTTCTACTTCCATTGGCTCCTCACAGCCAAGCTCCTCTTCAAACACATCACTGCACACGCTTTCCGTGTCATTACCACAGCCAAGCTCCTCCCCAAACACATCACTGCACACGCCTTCCGTTTCGTTACCACAGCCATGCTCCTCAAATACGTCACTGCACACGCCTTCCGTGTCGTTACCACTACCAAGCTCCTCCTCAAATACGTCACTGCACACGCCTTCCCTGTCGTTATTACTAATCCCGCCACCGCACACACCTTCCTCCTCGTCAATATAGCCGTCGAACTCGTCATCGCTTATGTCGCTTTCTATGTTTTCCATGTATTCGAGTAGGAACTCCGGGTCAGAGGGAAGATGACGGCGTGAGGCCATCTCGCGTTACGATCGTTAAAACTACACTGAATGGCATGCAGGTGTCGGGTACGAGTTATAT